>BMAT01009762.1:349265-364516 GCA_019649035.1 Elysia marginata | reverse complement strand
ATGATGATGATGATGATGATGATGATAAAGATGAAGAGGATGACGATGGTTGTGGTAGTAATCATGGTGTAGGTGGTTGCGGTGATGGTCATCATGATGATAATGATGATGACAATCCTGATGATAAATTTATCAGAGTCAAGAAACATCTAAAAACTCAAAAGCTTAACATGGAATGTATGCAACAAATACAAAACATACTGCATTGAGTGGCAACGACATGAGGATGCTCTCAAATCTGGCCCCTGGAGTGTACAGTCCAAACTTGGTGCCTCTGTCGTAGATCAGGTTAAACTCCACATATCTGCCTCTCCTTAAAAGCTGCCATTCTCTGAGGACAAATGTTAAATAAAAATGATTATTCTTTTATAACACAAGAATGAAAACCACTATGAAGTATTGATTTCAAATTCCCATACCTGTCTATAAATATGAGAGGCAGCATGGATTATCTGACACAAACTCTCCAATGCACTAGCATGATAGAAAATTTAACAATTTGATGATTCCTCTAGTCTCTCTGTCCTTTTGGGTTCTTTGAACCAAAGTTCCATAAACTTTCCTTAAAAAACAGGGCCGGCTGCCTACTTATGCATAAATTGCAACTGAAGGACTTCTTGATGTACTCAATATCAGACCACATAGTTCTGCATGAGACATTGACTAAACTTGAAGGAGGATATGAAACAGTAAAGACACATTCACAACCTGCATCGACAATTTCATGTCGAGGTCTCAACCTGCCATACAATACTAGTAGCAAAAAAGAAATTTTGGAAAATTTCAAAACTTGTGATTTTCCACTTTTAACAGCTGGAACTACAACAGAGAGTCATTTACCTTTCTTTATAGCTGTATGTGTCCTTCTTGTGTTTTTGTACAATGGGGAGGTAAGAGGGAATAACAGACTCAGCACAACTCTGAAAAAATTTCAAATCAAACAAAGATAGGTTAGAAAATTGAACAATGTTTCAAAGTATCTAGTGATTGAGTAAAAGCAAAAAACCCAGCCCTCTTCAAATATCACTGCGACCAGGTCTTTACGTATGCAATGACCAATAAAGTATGGCATGTAAATGTACTATATATTCATTCAAGCTATGGAGCTTTGAATAATGCTTTTTTATTAATTTCTTGTGGAATCAATACTGACTTTGCCAAAGCCTCTTACTTCATATAAGTATTTATAAAGAAAATTGATTAAAATGCCAAGTTGCGACCACTTCAAATTAGATGAAGGTCAGAAATGTAAAGTTAAGAAAATGTCTTTTCTTTTTCTTCCTGTTCTCGGATGCTTTTGGTCTCGAACTGTAATTCCGGCTTCGGCAATGAAGTCTGCAGTTCTCTCCAACTCATGAAAGGGTCTGTAAAGCTTAGTTGTCATGTCCACAGCTTCATTCCATATTGAATGTTGGAGGATGTCATATCCTTGGCAGCCCTGCAGAACATGTTTAGCTGTTTCTGTCGCCACTCGACATGAGCAGAGATTGCCTCCCCGACTTTAAAAATTCTATTCATGTGGTATCTCAATCAGTTATGTCCAGTCACTCGTCTGAAAGTAGTTGTTATGACTGCATCGTTCTAATCGGTAGACCTCGTCTTCTCTTTTGTATTCAGGGTGGCTCTGCTTCCACTTGTTTTTCAGACTGTTTTTGTTTTTATAAATATGATCTTAACTTCCCTGTATGTGAGGTCACTCTCTATTTGCTCCTGTTGTGATCCTTCTTTTGCCAAGCTGTCTTCTCTTTCATTGCCATCTATTCCACAATGAGATGAAATCCACAGTAGGATCAGAGACTGAGTAATTTTCAAAACTGGCTTAATTTTATTTTTTTTTTTTATAATACTTTCCTAATCATTTTCAAGTTCACAAAAAATGTGATAATTTCATGCCATTTCCAATTTTAGAAGCCTGGAAAATGCATTTTCAAAACTTCAACAACCTGTCATGTGAAAATTATGACATATAACTCATTAGTACTGGTTGCAAGGCAAGTAATATAAATTTTTTTTGCCTTTTCTATATCTGTTTTTTAGCCTTTGTTTACTCTTTTGTGAGGCTCCTTTTCTTTATTGATCGAGAAATGATTTTGTAAATAAATTTGTTTCAAGGGTATTTCTTGATCCAGAAAGATAATATTCAATAATACAAGTGAAACTTACTGTTACAAAATCAAAACATTTGTCTGCAGAGGGCTCATCAACATCATCAAAAAAAATTCCACCCACACCTCTTCTTTCACCTAAAAAAAGGAAAAAATATTGGGAGACATTTAGTCTGTTTCATGAACTTTGTAATTCTTACATTATCCAAAGTTGCTTGATATATACGAACAGTTGAAGAAAGTCAGTCGAACTGTTACAAAGCTACAATCATTCCTATACAATAACTGATTAGGTGTCATCATCAAGGATAGATATTATAATCCAGCACGTTCAAGCATCTTTGAAGTGGCCTATATGAATGTTAATCATTATTGGAAGTATGGCAATATTTTTTAACACAGGTAGCAATATGAAAAGACATTGACATAGCGCTACCATTACATATGAGTAGATCATTATAGTTTTCAGTATTAATATTTCAAATGCTCAAATTTTATTTCAGATTCTTTCAAATACTAATATACATAACAGGGATGAAAAAGGCTTGGCAGGGATGTAAATACTTCAATAAAAAATTCTCTGAAATTACTCGACATTTTGAAACTTGTCCAAAAATGTAAAGGAAGATGATTATTATACTGAATGATTTGGTTTTAAACCTTAGTAAAAAATAGAGTCTTAGAATACATGTGATCTGTTTCTGCACCAGGGTTCTTCCTCTTACTACTGCTTGTTTTATGCTGCATTATGGTTGTGATACATGGTAAGCCTTTAGATACACTAGACTCAACAGATGAAATTAGGGGCTCATTCTCTTTTGTTATAACACCTGTGAAAATTCTGGAATCTGTTCTTATTTCAACAGCTGACCGGATGTTTATTTAGCTTGCTGATGAATGGATTTCTTTTTAAACTTAATTCTGATTCCAATTCTATGCCAGTTCATTTTATTGCCAGCAGTCTGCATATAGTAGCCCAGTGGTGGATCAACAAGACTATTTACAATTACATGATCTTCCCTGTTAAAGAATTTTATGCAACTTTTCCAACTGTTTAGAAACTTATGGATAGCTTTGTATGTTCCTACATCGAGTCTGTTGGAAGCACTAGTGATAATGGTGTCCATTACACTGAAGAATGACTCTAGAACCAGCTTTCAAGACAAGGTTTTAACTGCATATTGTCGATGTAATACCACTACTGCCCACCATTTATCTAGCTTCCTATTAGTTACAGCAGATACAAGATATTAAATATCTTTGTATCTGACTGTAATAGAGAAGCTGCTCTGAAAAATGCATCGTTTTCCTTTCCTCAAAACTCTGAAACCAGAGAAAATCTGACAGATTTACACCCCTAGGCCTGGGTTGTGGTTTTCATGTTCACTTTTTGATACAATCATCTCAGCTAACAAAAAATATTTCCTTACAATATGAAAATGATGTGATCTTGTCCTTAATAATAGTAACATGAGAAACACATACACCAGTTGCCTTTTTAACAATACATCTGGTTATTTTCAATGCAAATTCAATTCTCTGAATATTTTTAAATACCTTAAACATGTTTTCATGATATGCAACACCTTGTATTTACATGAAGACATATAAGATACTTGTTTAATCCTAAAAAGATGCCTTTTTAGATTTCCTGCCTAAAACCAAAACAATATTGATGAAGATTCATAAACATTGACATACCTCGGTGCTTAACATGAAAGTAGTCGTCACACCATTTTTTGTACTTGGGGTACAGCTGTTTGTCATGACGATCACATGCCTTCTTCAACGCTTTATGAAAGAGAACTACATCCTAAAGTGGGCAGAGTACAACACAGTTAATCAAATAAATGTTGTAAAAATAAAACAACATCTAAACCTTTTTTCACCTAAGGTATTTTATTTCCATTAAGTGTAGTAAGCTGTTACATAATGCCCACTAAATGATCCTTTCTTCAAATAGGTCTTGCAACCACTCCAAATGAGTCAGATGTGAAAAATGAGAAGTAGAATTTATTTTTCTTTACTTTTTTTTTTATATAATTGAAAGCAAAACAGGATCAATCATCTTTCTGCAGAAGTTTGAAGCAATTTTTGATGTTTGAAAGGTTTAAAAAGATGCTCAAAATATCAAAGCCCTGTAATGTAGAAAATTAGACATCCTTTGTCGTTTGCAATGGTTGTAGGACATAAGCTATTATTTGTTGTGGCAAAAAAACAACATAAGAAGACTCATTTTCTTCCTGTATCTTTGAAGATAGATTTTTTTTAAAAGATTCATAAAAAGTTTAAAATCCTGGGACTTTTCTTACAAGCAATGAAAATTTGTTGGCCAATACAGTTGTTATGTAAGATAGAAGTTATATTGTATATCATGGACTGGTTGATGAACTCTTTAAATCCTTTGTCTTTTTAAACTTCTATTTGTCTATTTTCTTAAGAATGATTTTAACTGATCCCCTAACTGCTAAATGCAATAATTGGAATCACAATCAAGATAATAAAATAACCTTTTCACTGCCATGAAAAGATTTAAGGACCTTTCAGACAATCTACATACAGTGGACCTTGTATCCAAAAAACCTTGCACTCTATAGAACTAAAATAAAAGCCCCGATTTTTTTTCTCTTCTTCAACAGTTACAAATTTTCTTGTATAGAACATTGATACGACACAGATATCATTGCATCAAAGAGAGAGACCAATTGCAATAAGAGGAAAAATCGTCTAGCAATGCAAAAACGGTGTGTGTTTGTGTGATATTCCTTCTAGTTTTAACAAGATTTCAAGATTGATAGATAATGCAAAGTTTCTCTTTTGGTTTGTTTTGCGTTACTTTAAAGAGACCTTGCTTTCAACGAACCAGGACTTTGACCAACTTTCTATATTTTTTCTCATAAATTGTTGTATCCAAGGTTAACTGTATCTTCAAATGTCAAAATTCCACAACTAGACTCATTTTGTGATGTTGCTACACATTCAGCTTTGAATTTAAAAAGTTTAAAAATTCAAATTCTATAACTGGAATCATCAAATTTTCCAAATAAATTATATACGCTCACAAAATCTGAAATCCGAAAATTGGCTTTTATGGACCAAAGTCCAGATATACTATACTCACTTCTTCCTCCAGAAAGTTAGGAGTAAGATCAGTGCCTCCCCCAAACCACCATTGCTTCTCTCCATTTTCTGACTCCACTTCAAAGTAACGATAATTGAAGTGCACAGTTGGAATGTGTGGGTTTTTCTTGCAATAAAAAAAAGAAATAGAAAATGAAGCAGGAATTTTTGTTATTTCGTTTTTGTTTGCTCCCAATCTTTATCATTAACTCACAATAATTTGAAAAAGAGATTTTCATCAAGCTGAACATTATACACAGTTTTATAAAAAAAAAATTTAAAAAACACTTTAAAGAACTGTTCTGGCCCTATGAGCTATAAAGTAAATTCACACTTTCATTATGTAATACAAATATATTGTCACCAATTTTATTTAAAATTGAATTTTCCCCCAAAAGTGCTTAACAATTCAAAAACTGGTAAGATTTTCATTAATTTTGCTTATATCACTGTCGTTAATCTCAGTCTGTTTGAATTAACCTAAAAGCGCCATTATCTTCGTTTTAATTTTAAAGTTTTTTTATTTGCTAGATTGTTTTTTTTCTACTAAGATTCATCAAAGAATGACTAAAACAGTTCATATTTTTATAATGTTAAGGCAATGTCATCAGATTATCATTTCCTTACTGGATGAATAACAGAGCTGACTCCAGCTGCAAAGAATTTCACTTTGTCTCCTTCAAGCTTTTTACCCCTGTGAAAAAAAAAACAGGAAAATAAATTCTTAATTTATTGTAACACAATGAGCCTAGATCAACTAAAAAAATGAAAAAATTACATTTCACTTACAAAAGGCATCGCAGAAAGTTGTGGGAAGCCTTGTTTGTTTAGGGAAATGTCTTGCCCTTGTGACTGGTTTGATCCTGTGCTCTCAAAAAATTTGCTAAAGTAGTGTCCACTATGAAAAATATGATTATTGCCCTTCAAACTGTAGGTTTGACCACACTTTCCCTAAAAAATATTGAAATTCCCCAATGAATTTGAGGAAAACGTTCTGGACTGTATATAAGTAAATCAAGAGGCTTCACAAAGCTGGCACAACACTAACCATGAGAGGGAAGATAAAACAGGTCAGGTACAAATCAGTTTGGATATTTCAAACTCAATGCAAATCCAAAACCAACTTTAGGTTCTCCAAAAATTGAATTATCCATATCTGTATACATTACACAAGAAAGGTAAAATCAGTGATCTGAATATTATTAAAATAAGGAAAAAATCTTAATTATCCAAGTTCAAATCATGTAGATTCAACTGCAGACCAAATAAGATTGCCTATTGGCAAACATGAGAGGATAGATTTTAAAAAAGCTTTGTAGATACCTTAGATACACCCTAAAAATTTAGAAAATATAATATGTCTTGCATTCTGTCCAAGCTTAGTTTTGAAGTTTTAGCTTTTGAAGGTTAGTGGGTGTTCAGAAGTCAACATTTTCTTTTATTTTAAATAGACGCTAAAACAGTTTTTACTCGTGTTGAAATTTCATATATTGTGTGTTTCATTTAATTAGCTTGGTTGCTAAGGCCTAAACACCTTCATAGTCGTCTAAGCTTTAAATGCTATTTTCTCCTTTTTCTGAAATTTCACAATTCCTAGCCATGCCGACTTCAAACAACTATATCTTCATACAGAAGCATGACAGAAAAGAGTTTTTCTGTTTGTTGCATTGAAAATAAAGAAAATATTCTTTCCTGTGACACCACTATCTTACTACCTTCTAATTCCAACGCAAGACTAATTTCAATTGATTGCAAGACATATACAGTTGAATCCTGATAAAGCCAACACCTTGGGACCGAAAAAAATGTGTTGACTTTAGGTAAGAGTTGACTTTATTCAGTACAAAGATATAAAGAAATACAAAATGGGACAACAAAACAGTGTTGACTTTAAGTGGATTCCACTGTATGTATTCACCTGGCCCTCATCTGTTGCATAGCCGAAGGAGGAAGAAACCCTGACACAACAGAGACGTTGACGCCAGCTTTCTCAAACACTGTACCGTCCTGCAGCACGCAGGTTATGCCACCGCCACCCTGAATAAGAATGAGAACAGCTTACACTTAATTTTAATCATCCTTGTCTTGGAACTAACATTTTACAGTCTTGCAGAATTAACATAGACCTACATTTTACACTTGATTTATGCATCCTAGCTTTAGAGTTAAAGACTGTAAGTCTTTTAAGACACAATCTTTTAAAATGATTGAATTTTTTAACATTATTTTTTATGTTTCACATGAATTATGCAAATCTTTAAGTTCCAAGGATAAGAAAAGCAATGCCAAGAAAAGTAAAGATACAACAATTTGTTCTTTAATACCTGGATTAAGCATAACTGACTATATTCATTACTCTTCTACTATAGAAGTCAATATTTGAGCATGGTATTTCTAATGATAGTTTCTTGAAAGTTTTAAGCCCAATCACACTTTTTTTTTTATTTGCAAAAGGACTAAATGCTGATAAAGTCCAAATTTTAGTGCAATTTAAAGTTTGTTTTATCACGTATATTGCTGCGCTACTTTAATAATAGCACAAAATCATAAGTTTCTAAGAATTTATAATGTACTTATTCATTCAGAAAAAAATGCAGCCACTAAAATTAAGATGCTTTGTCAGTTCATAAAATAAGCTCCAGCAAATTTAAGGGTGATAAGTTTGCAAGACACAGAGACCTCAGTTTTTGCAATGTGTAAACAGACAAGAGTGAATTTTAGTCTATGTTTTTTGCACAAACCCTATCACTGCATACTGGCATAGGTTAGATAAATGAACATTCCAAACAATTTTCTGTATAAGAGCCTACCTGTTCTCTGTCCCATTTGTCTACAATAAACTTCTTTCCTCCTTCCTGTTGCTCTTCCTTTTCTAAAGCATGACAAAACTCGGCTTGAATGCGCATGATGAGAGCCTCCACACGGCATTTCATGTCTTGGCTGTTCTGTTGAGGTTTTTTTTTATTTGCAGGATGAGGCAGACAAGATATCAAAACAGAAAATGAAATACATGAACTAGAGAAAAAAAAAATCAAAAACTTTATGTTGATCTGTTAAAATTTTTTTCCTATTATTTTTACACAGTGTACAATACTTTTTTCTTAAAACAGGGGCTTATGTCTAAGAGTACCACTACTTAATCGCTGAGCAAACAAAATGTTGAAAGAGTTTTTTCTTAAATTCCTAGGTATCTTTAATGTGAAAAATTTACCTCTTTGAGATATTCCAAATCAGTGATAGGCTTGGCCATCCATGAGTCTGCACTGTCCATATCATATGTGCGAGATCCCTGTTTTAGAAATGACAGAAAACAAAGGATCACAATTGACACTAAATAAAAACCAATGCACCTGTAAAATTTATGATTGAATTTCTGAATACATTCCTATTTTTATGAAAAATTTTTTATCAATTTTTGTCTGTCAAAATAAATGAGTAATAAAAGCTATACACATATACAGGAGAAATCTCATAATTTGAATTATACTCAAAGGATCAGGTGTATTTACCTAAGCCACTTCTCAGTTGTATAGCACCTTCCTCTCTCTCCCACCCTTGCGTAAATGGACGAATAAACTTATTCTAAGGGCCATAAACACCTCTGAGTTGGTTCTAGGATAACAACTTTGTGCAGTGAGTGTATTAAAACCTTCATGCTTTGGATGAGTAAAACTGGTAGAGATTAGAAAAAAAAAAAGTTTCTGTAGGCCTTAACAAAAACTTTGAATTAAGATGAATGAATCATGCGAGCTTCACATTATCAGTTCAAATCCAACAAAACCAAACAGGAAAGATAAATAATATGTAGAAAACTTCAAGTTATGAGATATTTGGATTACCAGATTTAGATTTTGAAGGTATTCACTTGCTTGCTTTAGTTCGTTTCATATCAAAGGTAAATAATTTTTTGCAAGCCAGTAATCATTTTTTGTTTTATTTTTGACATTTTAAGAAATCAGAGTTTTTTATGAAATACAGTAATGCACAGTGTCTGCACAAAAAACGTTACACTTACAGAAAATGGCTAATTAAACACTTAGCTCAATACTGAAATTTGCAACCAGATAAATGAAGCTGTAATGATACATTGTATCATCCATATGCATTAATGTTTGAATATTCAAATCGAATTTACGATTGTTATTTTATATACTGGTTTTAACGCAACAGAAAGCAAGATTAGACAATATTGGTTATTACAGTGATACAGGTATTACTTACCCCTAACCCAAACAAAGAAAACTGGTAGAGAACTGTTCCTCCTCCAATAAGCTTCACGTAAAACCTGAAATTCAAACAGACACAGGCTTTTATAACCTGAGAAACGTAAAACCTAAACATATTATGGAATTTTACAGACATTTGAGTTTTGAACAGCTCTGTGAATCATGGACAACCATCTTATGTGGCAAAGCGGATTTCTTTGGTCAGTAGAGTGAAGACTAATTCAATTATTTTTGCTATACACAATTACCTTGGCCTATTGAAGACTTCTTCATATTCGCTACATTTCAACTCAATGAAGTGGTGTCGTATCATATGATGCGGCAGCCTAACAGAGTGATATGGAATTTTTTTCAAAAAAGCGATCTCAAAAGGCAGCCCTCCTGAAATTGTGAGATAGGGCATCTTTTCTTATTGAATTTGGTGATTTCCCTTTGAAAAAAACTTTTTTCAGTTTTTTTTTTTACTAGTTTTTTTAGCGAGGCGAAAACAAATTGGCAAAAATGGCGCAATTCTGGGTACTAAGGCTGGCTTGTACTAGGGCACGACACGGTTGAGTTAATGAGACAACTGCTCTTGCAATCTTGAGCATTGTGTTTAATCATGATGATTATTATTAAAGAATTATATACATACAATTACAACATAAATATTTAGTTTCGTTGTTTGCTCAGTAGTGTAGCTAGGCTCAGTGGCTAGTGTATCAGACTTGAGATGCAGCAGTTGCTGGTTCGATTCCCAACCATGATCATAATATTCAATTGCCTTAAAAAAGAAACTTAAGTCCACCTTTTTTTAAGTTTACCCACGCATAAAACAAATACCTAAATACCTAGCCATAGGTAGTGCTTGATATTTGTGGAATGCTATCATTTGAGAGCCTAACAGATAGATGCACCCTAATGCTCTGAAATATAACTTGAATTTTCTCTGGTGTGTAATGGCCTGTTGAGGTTTAAAGTCTTGAGACTGCCTTCCGGGGTGGAAGACTCTTAGAACCATCTTCCTCTTCTTTTTTGTCCTTTTTGTTCTACTTTTATTATTTCTTTTTTAATCAGGAGAAAAATGGGAAACTTTCAAGTGCCTAATATTTAAGGTTTTATTTCTGAAGAACAGATCATAATGATTTTTTTTAAAATGATTAACAAGCTTCCACAGGTCAATCTCTCACATGTGTCAATTATTCGGAACATACTTTGCTGGAATAAATTCAAATTCTTTTGATTCGGTTTTTACATATTTGTGGAATATAACAAACAAGAGCTGAGGTGAAAGAATGTGTCTGGATGTAGGTTACAAAAAAAGGATGAGACCACAACAGCTGTATAGTTGTTTCAACATTTTGAAATATATATAACAAGTTAAAAAAATGAATCTAAATTTTTTAAAATTAGTATGTAGGAATCCACCTTTACATACTTCCCCTTAAAGAACTGAATCAAATATCAATTTGATTCAACCAAAATTCCAAGAACAGAAACTTTTTAAAATAGGTTATTGACCATAAATGTGAAACAAAAAATGATTTTGCAAACCAATAGTTTCAATTTCATTAATAAATGGCTTATTTGGTTCTCTATGATCATAAAACTTAAAACCGATGGCATCAAAACAAACTGAGTACTTAACTGTCTCTTATCTTATAAATTGAAATCTAATACATGTACTTACTTGTGTGTTTTATTGACAGGCGCTTGAGAGGCCCTTGTTGAAGCAAGGCGCAAAAACGTTTGAAGACACTGCCGCAACATCTTGACGGTCTCAATGCAGGTTTAAATTTGGTGCCTTTATGTAGCTAAAAAAACAATTTGAAAGACAGAAGGACTAAATCCTAGAAGTTTCAATGAAACAAAAAAATTTATTGTTATAAAGCTAGGGTATCATAAAGTAAAACCTGATCGCCGTTTCAATATGGCTCGCTGCTTCATAAGACCCAGATATAAAATGCAAGATGTGACACCCTGATATAGGAATGCAAAACTGTCTTATATTATCAAACCCAACTGCAGTGCCAAATGATGCACAATAATAAACGGCAAAGAGAGCCTTGTGTTCTACTCTCCTAGCTTGACTGTTTGATGCTTAATTACTGAGAAAATGCTAGACTAGAATCTCACTCAACCCTACACTCAATACAATAGACCTAGATAATATGGGGGTGAGTCGTCCATTTGTATCAACATATAAACAACACAATGCAGATCACCGGCAATATATTACCTCATTGCATCTTAAGCACAAACGTTTGCCCGCGAACAGGGGATCAGTATGGCTTAGATCTAGTAATGATTGGTTACGATCAAAACCTAAACATTGCTGGGCTGGGTAGATCCTATGCCATTGTTACCAGATGCGAGATTCTAACGTATGCTGGGAAATAAGGTCATGTTAACTGCTAGTGTCTGGAATGAACCTAAAACTGAGTTTAACCCATTATTAAATGGTCCATGAATCTGCTCTACGTGAATTTTTTTTATCAAAGTCCAAAATTTAGCTTTAAAAGGGGGTGTCTGATCAACCTGTAGTGATTTTCACTTACTTTAATATTATCAGAATCTATTTTTAGCCTTTAAGAGGGAAAATTGTATATAAATTTAGTACCTCTTACATTGCTCCAAACCCCCAAATTCTAGAAACCTGCCTCAAACATGTGTCAATCAAGTTGATTGTGAATGGGTCGCTTTTAATGCAAACTACATCAAACATCCCACAGTTATCACAAACAATGCTCTTTATCAGAAGACAGGTGAAACTCCCATATCTTTAACCATTCTCGAAGCGCGATGGCGACTTTTCGGTCATATTTTAAGACAGGCCATCAATACACCACCCAACGTTGCAATGACTAAATACTTCAAGACGGAGAGAAGCAAACAACGAGGCAGACCAAAACTATCGATTGTGACTACACTACGACGAGACCTCAAGTCACAACAAAGATCACATTAACTTACAGACCGTGACCTCCTTTGCGACATAGCACAGAACAGATCCGACTGGAAGCACCTGACGACAGCAATATACAGATCAGCCCAGGCAGAGACGTCAGTCAACGACGCAGCGGACGGGCATTAACTAACTAACTAACATTTAGAGTGCTAGTGACTGTTGTAATGATGAAGGAAGACCAGAGCATCTGAACATAAAAACATAGGTTGCAGAGTGCATCTGAGCTCCGATCCTATCCAAATCCATCTACCTCAGAAAAGCGCAAATTCAGGTAGATTGGTGAGTAGGCCTAATTTGCAATGATGGGTGGCTAAACCTCGAATTAAATGACCTGTAAAACAGTTAAAGGTCTAAATTTCGAGTTCTTACAAAACTGCTCTTTTGATTGCAAACTTCCTCTGGTTTAACGCTTATCACTCCGATAATAGGTGCTTTGGGTATTATCTATATCTAGATTGGGTCTTGGTAGACTGTCCAGGTCATCCTGGTTTCTGTAGACACTTATATCTACTTCCTCGTTTATTAGGCCTAGATTTAGAAAGTAATGTTTAGATAGTGCCTAGATAATCATTAATATTTAGATCTAGTTGTACATTGCATTCAGATTAAATCTAGTAACAGAGTCTAGAAATTTTAATTAGATTTAGGAATATATCTGGATTATTATTACCTCTTGCTGTGAGACGTGCCGTGCCGGCTGTCAAGTTGTCAACAAACTGCTGACCTCACAAATACCTTGACCTTAGTCTACCAGCTCGTACAGATCATGTAAAACTTTTTTCGTTCATTATCTTTCAAGACAAGATACAAAATGTGCTGTTTTGTTCTGTTGCTGTCCTTTAGCTTTTAATCCCACATTCAACCATTTTAACTCTGCTTGAAACTGTTGTTTAAAATTCCGATTTTAGTTTAGAAATACAGGGCCTAACTATATATTTCACCATTTGGGAGTAATTTAGAGCCATTCAAATGGCTTCGGTGTTGCCTTTTTTACCCCAAGGTTTCAACGATGCAAAAAGAAGATTCATACGACAGTATCTTTATTCGAAATGCATCGTGAATATTTTGAAAAAAAAAAAGAATATTATCGAGAAAAAAACTCTCTAGAACAATGTAACATAAGCTTAATAACCGACCATAAACAATCTTTGTTGGTCTTGAAAATGGTATCTTTATGCGCATGTTATTTTTATAAGACTGTAAATTTTTCAAGTTTGTCCAACTTTATCCAACTTTATCTAAATATTTTTTTTCAATATTATTATTAAAAGAGAGAGAGAGCAAGGCTGCATAGATGAGTTAAAACTTCTTATCGACAAAACTGTCTATAATAATATTAATGTGTAGGAGAAAATCAACACAAAAGAACTGACCGATGCAATGTTGAATAGGCGACTTGATTGTTTGCAATGTTACGTTTATGTGTTAATGTTCTTTTGGCTTTTTTATATTGTTTTTTTTTATTATTTGTTGTTGTTGTTGTTTTCTGGTTGATTTTTTTTACTTTCTTGTTTGTTTTTACTTTTTTTTCTTTGTTGTTGTTGTCATTGTTGTTTTTTTCCTGTTTACTTTCGATCTAAGCCATCGAAGTAGAAAGCCCAGCATCCCAAGGTGTGAGCAAATCTGTGTAACATGAAAAATGGTCTATGTCATTCAACTTTTCGTACGGTTTGGATTAGATTACCAAATGGAAGCACGTTGTTGCAGGAAGGCCGACCAACGTAACAACGATGTTTAACTGGTGCATTGTAAGATGTGTTCAGTTTCGGCTTTTCTGTTGTTTACTTTGATCGCAAAGTTTTCAAAGGTTTTACGCGTCTGTAGGCCTATAGGTTGCGCTGGTACAGAACTTAAAAATTAAGAAAGCGCGCTCACTGCAAAAACCTTGAAGCTGTTAATCATCATCTCCTTTGTTTTTAGAACCTTATGTTGGGTATACAAAGACTATCACTAACATCACTACTACTAGCGCTAAGATTACTTCTGCTGCTGTTTGTGCTTTTTAAACACTATATTAATCTCTTTCGGGAAATTCGTCATCGTTACTCAGCGTAACTGTGTCGTTACAGAGCAGCGCCACAGATGCCTCAGCAGACCAGTACATTTGAAGGCTACTTTTAACCCATATGCAGAGTGTTTGCAGGCGCGTGTATCCTAAATTCAAGAAATGCCTGTAGCTAGGTACCCATTTTACAGGTGGGTGGACTGGGGAAAGTCCCAAGGACTTGCAACATGGCATGTTCGGGAGTCGAACCCACGACCTCCAGATCTCAAGTCCGACGGGCAAACAACTCTGCTACGCTGCCCCTCAGCTGCTGCTACTGTTACTGCTACTACTACTACTACCACTACTACTACTGCTGCTGATTTATCTGGTTCTTTCTTTCCTGTTGAATTTAGTGTATACAGGGCTTAATGTTTTTCTTACTAACCCTCTCTCTCTTTCTCTCTCTCCCCCATAGCCTTATCGTCGGTATTTCTGTTACCTTATTTCAATTCAGATTTTTTTTGTGTCGACAAATCTTAAATTCTTGGGGAAGAGGTGGGTATATTATTAACTTAAGTAGTACACAGGAACCAAATCAGATTGAGAGAGAGAGAAAGAAAGACAGGCAGACAGAGAGCTGGGGTAAATAAGGACATAATTTTGCGCCGGAGCACACAGAAATCAACTAAAGAGAAAGTAGTGGTAGTAGTAGTAGTAGTAGTAGTAGTAGTAGTAGTAGTAGTAGTAGTAGTAGTAGTAGTAGTAGTAGTAGTAATAGTAGAAGCAGTAGTAGTAGTAGTAATAGTAGTAGTAGTAGTTGTAGTACCGTACCAGCAGTAGTTGTTGTTGTAGTAGTAGTAGTAGTT
>BMAT01009762.1:334666-346300 GCA_019649035.1 Elysia marginata | reverse complement strand
AGAGTTAGAGACAGACAGATAGACAAAGAGAGGGGAGTAAGAGAAGTATACAGACAGACAGAGACAGAGAGAGAGAGAGAGTTAGAGAGAGAGAGAGTGTGGTAAGGCAATTTCTGAGCTTCCAAACATATAAAAAATCTTCCTTGTATTGTAAAAGCTTTTAAAACCAAAAGGCAAGTACGATCTTTCTTATCAGTTTAAAGAAATTTTTTTATTCCAAATTTATACTTCTAAGAATTGACTTGTTAGAGCTGCGCAACAGACATTAGGTAGCAGTTACACAAGACTTAAAAATAACAACACGATTCTATGTTATTGTTAAGAAAAAAAAACCACGACACCTCTGATTTTCAACTATAAAAAAAGGAATTTATACTTCACATAGTATGACCATCAATGACAGGACAAGAGTAAATCGAATTAATTCAATCACTGAGCTCTAAGGTACATGTACAAAAAACTGTGTACCCTAACTGCAAAAAAGTTTAAAAAAACATGTAATTGAATTTTGAAAACAGTTTTCTGTGTTAAAGAGAACAACGTTGACTTTACAACTACTTACAGTATATAAATGTCTCGCATTCTATCTAAATGAGTCATAAATCGGATGGCTTGCTTTGGAGAAAGAGGGTTTTAAAGTTTAGCAGGTGGTCAGAAGTCAGTTTTTTATTTCTTTTAGATATTGATGCAAAAACCAATTGTTAACAATTTTCACACCTAATTCAAGTTAAAGTTGATGTTTTATGTGTCTAATTTTAGTTGGTATGGCTGCTAAGGCCTCAACACCATTGTAGTTGTCTAAAATTTAAATGGTATTTTCTCCCTTTCTGAAAATCTAACAGGCTTAATCCTGAAGACTTCAAACGCTTCATACAGAAGCTTCATAGAGTTTTTCTGTTTGTTGTATTTGAAAGTAGAGAAGATAAGGTTTTCTGATATACCAATATATGATACCTTTCTATTTTGATTGAAGACTCATTTTGACTGGTTGCAAGACAAATAAATGGTCAAGGAACTTAGTGATCAATAAGGCTTCTTTTCAAAACCAGGCACTCACTGTTGAAAAATAATTCCCTGGATTGTAAACTGTAAATGGCAAAGATTGGTAAATAAAAAGTGTCTAAAAAATAATTTAAAATTACAACAACAACAGAATACATTAGTTGAAGATGTTAAACACTTGTAATTATCTTTCAAAAAGATGGGCAAGGAAAAGATTTTGTAAGACAGTGGGGTCATTTCTTGTCTATTAAAAAAAAACACATAAAAGTCTTTTGACAGAAAGGAAAAAATTAGAAACAAAAAAGCAAACAAAATTTTCAATTTCTTTCAAATAAATAAGTTAACTTCAAAACCATGTAGGCCTCCAAGCCCATGAAGAATAATTTTTAAAAACACATCTTTGTAGGCAAGAGCTCTTTATCGGGCTTCACTGGAAAAGTCAATGGGAGGGCAAAGTGAAAATGTCTCAAATGAAAGAGCATAAAAACGTATTTTGTTGAGTTGGTTTTTTCTTCCTTCACAATGAGCCGTCATGCTAAGAGAGCACACCGATAACGAATACCAGTACAGGTAAATATTATGAGGCACTATACACAATGAACATCATGAAATTGAGAGCGATTACACTGTGTGTTTTCTTTAACATGTGGTACACTTGGTGTTTAACAATAACAAACATCTCAAGTTTGTTAGACGATGAAAGTTTGTAATGATATTTCATATGAAGCAAATGCTTTAAACCTCTGAAAAGTTCACCAGCCTTTCTAAACCTTTTTTATTAATCGATCGAAATCATACCCCTTCCATTTACTCCTGTGCATTACTTAAGTTGGTCCCAAAGTTGACTACACATTCAAAATTATATACCTCCACCGTTTGAAATAGTTTAATGTGTGCTACTGGGTAATACCATATCTTTGGTTGAGAAAACGATGGTTCCTCCTTGAACAGTAAGGATGCATAAGACAAGGAGTTTTAAACTCAAATTTTTTCATCAACCTTTAAGGATTTCGTCAAATTAGGTGCTAACCAATTGACCTAAGTCACTGCTTGTCTTTCTCAGGTATTCTAAAAAAACGAGTTTTCAAATAAAATCTTTAGTTTTCCCAGACAAAAACACCATTTTTTAAGAATTAAATTAGGCCTGCACATAAATGTAGCTGCGCACTTTCAGAATTTTAATGTGAGATGATCAAGTGTAAGTGTTAACAAATTCTGCATAGAACATAGTATACAATTGGCCCTTTGACAAGTTGCTGTTTCTTTCTTTGTTCATACGGCAGCAATATACTTGAGCTATAGCGAGACTTCAATGGTGAGTACAGACCAGTCACATTTGATAACATTTGATAGCCAACCAAAAGTCTCATAGGTTTGAAGCTCTTTGGAATGCATCTATGCTTTAGCTTAGAAGTTATTGTATTGTCTTGTTTTTCTACATCTTTCTCTTTTGCATGAAGGTCATTAACTAGTTTTCTCATAAGAATTAAAACAAAAATAACTGCTGTAATAAACAATAATTACTGTATGCTCCCAAGTTCATCACTAACATACTTGTCACAGCAATCAGCCTCTTTATAGTATATAGGGGTCAAAGTAGCATTAGTTTGAATTTTCAAAATTACTCAGGGCAAAGATATTTTGAACAATGGAAAGTCTTACCATTTCACTTTCTTTCCCCATTATATTTTCTCAACAAGAAAAAGCAGGGGAAAGCACAAACGATAATAACAATTGAAAAAAAAACCAACAATAAACCACAGCAATCCAAAGTGTGATGAAGCTTTGATAAGATGAAGGAAAGTACAAAGATCACCATTGCTTTTAACAATCAATGCCACCAAATTGTGGTTTTTTCAGTGTATGTGACACAATCAAACACCTTGCCCTCAAATACAGCAATGGAACTCTGCAACTGTATCTACTAACATATTTATCAAGCACACATGAAAACCACGAACAAAACTGATTAAATGGATATTGACACTAATGCATGTAAAAAAACAATAGATAGAAAAAAGCACACTGGGATTGAAAAAAAGCAAATAAATAAATAACTGAGTGAATAAAGAAAAGCAAGAAAAGATGATACAGCTATAGATGATCTGAATATTCAGAAATGAAACATTATCTTGACTCAAGTCACGTTTTATGAGGGTAAAGACACACTTTCTAGACTCATTGAGTCGTTTATACTTATAAGTTATAATCTTATTTAACAGCAATGATGGCTGACAAAAAATAGTAGTAACAATAGCTTGAGCTAAAAAAAATCTAGCTCTAAAGTTTCAGCAATAACCAGAAAATGCAATATCAAAAAAAAATTATAGCAGCAAATGAAATCTTTTGTAAGGCAAACAATGGACGGCTGGAGACATTGCTGCGTGGCTAGTTATACAGTTAGTAAGCTGATAGGTTACCCGCTTTCCATAGCTTGTACGCTGCAAACTGAATCAGCTGTGAGGTTGGTCACAACCTGTGCAATATAAAGTATGCTCCTCCATTAACCCACACTCAATCAATTCAATTGCCTGAAAATTTATGAAAAACATTTCCTGGCAATTATCAACTAATTTGTCACACAACCAATCTTTTAATAGCTTTTGTATTCAAACTTGGTGTGGCAAACAAATTTTAATTAATATATACATTTTCTGTGGAGCTTTAAAAAAAAAACCAACACAAAATACTGAATCTGCTTTTTAAAACTTTTGCAATAAATCTGTCATCATGGTTTTCAGTCAAGTTTAAATCTTGTGAGTTCTATAAGCTCACCAACATAGCTGAGCTTTGCAAAACTTTGTAGAAAAAAATTATTTTCATGCCATTAAATATCTGGTTTGGTGGAAAAATATAAATAAGCAAATGTAGCCATAAGCTCATGGCTATACCCATGACACATATTCATGGACTTGAACTTCGGACATGAATTTAGAAAAAATTTAAAAAAAAACTTCAGATATGTTTATAGTACTCAGCCAGTTAAAATGAGGTCTTTGACTGTGACATCCCATAAAAAAAGCACAAATTTTTCTGTGAACTGAAACTTTCAGCTCCAGTAAAACGTTTGGTTTGGAGAGCTCAAAAGCTTAATGCATACACTGTGAGGTCTTATGTCTTCCTGAAGTTTCAGTAACCCTAACACAAAAAATGATTTGAAAACGCCAACAAAGGTAGCAATATTTTAAACAATTTTTTGTTAGCTCTAGATTTCTCAAGATTTCTCAAGATTTGTAATTTTTAATCTCTCATTCTCCCCCTGAAACCTTACTAAACATTTGTGGTGGTGGTGTATTTTTTTTTTATCAGACATGTCCTCAGGTTAAGTTAATCAGTTTCAGTTACATTTAATTTTAATCTTATACACACTAAAAGACCCAGTGCAAAATTATATGCCATCATAGACTGAATCTATCCTGCACGAGCAACATGTCAACAAGCAGCATGTTTATGGCTATATGGCAGTCTTTCCCATTCTAAGCCTTGCATGTTTTATTTTAACTTTTTCATGACACACCACATCCGTTTGATGCAGCGCTTATATATTCTACCCATACAAACCGCACCTCATTGATGATAGACCTTGATTTACCGTTGGAGCCTTGCCCCATCGCACCAATAATCCCATAGTTTTACTCGTCTCTGCTATTTTTAGTCATCTCAAAAATACAAACTGAAGATATATGACTTTTTTTCAAACCATTATCCTGTCTTCAGATTTTTTTTTAGGATGTAAGATATTATTATCCATACCACAAATAGAGCAGTAAAAGAACTTTGGTGATTTTTTAGAAAATGCATTAAAACATATACGTATGCAGGGAATAACCACCCAGCCAGCCTAGCCCGCACAGGGAATAATAGGAGCTAAGCAATGGGAAAAGGTTAATATTATTTAAGAGCCATGTACTCTTTATCAAATACAGATAGATTGCAGACATGCCATTCATTGTTTTAATTTGATGTGCTGTTATGTTAAACTTTTAGAAAAAAATGCTTTTATTATAGAGTCTGTATTTCATTAGCTGCCTCAGTCACAAGCTAAAAGCACATGTTCATAAAAACACACTCCATATCTCTCGAAATTACAAAAAAAAAGGCATGGGTCTACAACAAAGGGACAACTCACATAAATCAACAATCAAAATATTCCCAAACATTCCTCAGAAGTGCTTGCATAAAAGATTACAAAATTAATATCTTTTGTCTCTTTTCCTTCTTTAATTGTTGTCAAATCTCTCTTTGCTCATTTTATCATCACTCATTATGTACAGTGTGGACCCAAGGTACGCACTTGCATTCACTCTTTCAATTGTTCTCTAAGTACGCAATATCTCTTTTTAACACTACATCATATCTTACTCCCTTTTTGTTCACCTGCAAGTAAAACATTGTAATCAATCCCTTTGCATTTCACAACAGCTGAATGCAGTTTTGTCAAACACTATTGCATCCATTTTATTTCACCCCCCCTGGGCATACTTCTCATTCTCTCTTATTCTTGCTTCCTTTTCCGCTACTAAAACACCTGCGAAAACACCGAGAGCACATCACATAGCATAGGAAGAACACACAGCCAAAGATGCAGCCAAAGAAGGCAATCAGGTCAAGGCAGTAATATTTGTATGACGGCATTTCCTGGCCAGCGTAGCGCATGTAAGCACCGCCATATTTCATCACATGGTCAAGCCAGAAGGCAGCTCGCTTTACAGGGAGGCCTTGCACCACCTTGAAGATTTCTGAAGCTTTTGCTATCCTGGTGCGGTAGGTGGCGTTGCGCATGAGCTCCGTTATCATTTCCACTAAGTCGTCAGCAGAGGCTTCTTTGATATTGGCCGTCAAGCTCCAGCCTTTAGAACTACAGAAGAAATGCGCACACAGACAGAGAAAACAATTATTACCTTATTCTGACTTTCAAATAACAATACAAGTGTTGCTACATGTACCAGAGCACAATAAGGATTCATTGGCCTGAATACAAAAATTACAATGTGGTAGCCACATTGAATTTAGTACTCTAAAGAGCTTACTTACAGTTTCATTAGAACTGAATTATGTACATGTAAATGGCCTTTAGGTGTTTATGATTTTTATATGATATATGAAGTGGCAAACAATTTCCCTTAAATTGTATTTCTTTGAAAACGTTACTCTTCATAGTTTAACTTATACTTCATGTCTTAGTGCAACAGGCCTAACCGGCTCAGGCTACTCAAAACGCTTTTCATGTGCCTTTCCAAACGGAGTGAGCATACTGACTGCCACCTATTCTTCACTGCACACAATGCGACCTAACTGCCAAAATATCTGATAAAACAATTTCTTTGTCAAAAATGCATTGCTCAACTTTAGTCACTGCAATTGTTAAAAGCTGAGAGGAAATGTCTGATATTAAGGTTACACTTTTAGTTAGCATGCTTATAATATGAGTTTGATTGAGACTGCATGGATTGAAACCTTCCTTACTACAGCTTAAACTTACCGGGTCCTCTCGGCAGCATACCACTGGTCACCAAACAAAGGCAGGCACAGGGTGGGCTTGGCATTGTACAGGGCCTCATATTGACCATTCTTGCCACAGTGAGATACAAAGAGACGCACATTAGGGTGGGCCACGAGGTCGTTCTGGGGAATCCAGGTGGAGGTTAGGATCTTCCCCGGTTCAGGCGATGACATGTTCACACGCCACACAAACTTGTAGTTGAGTCTCTGGAAGGCATTGGACATCTTGGAGGCCACATAATCAGGGAGGTTCACCACCATACTCCCAAAGCTGACAACAATGACGCCCTCTGGTGAATTTTTCTCCACAAAATCCTTAAAGATACCCGTCAGTGGTTTCGCCTCGGAGATTGCGGCGCCACCAATGCGAATCACGTTGGGCAGGACAGGCTGGGGGTAGTCCAGGATGTGGTCGCTCTCGACAAGAACCACCTCAGCCAGCGGCATGAGCTGCTCCATGGAAATGAGAGGTCTCCCAGGAGCATAGCGCGCCACAGCATTGCTGTAGCCAGACATGTCCACAAAGTACAGCAAGGAGAGGGCGGCAAGGTTCACAACACGCTGTGGAAAGGTCATGTGCTTGGACACCTAGAGGACGGAAAGGAAGTGCAGAACACAGTTCTATAAAAATGGGTACGGGAAGGGCAGAAGAAGCATTATAGCCTTTTAAAGTATTAGTAAAGTGAAAACCTAAGTCCTGTTTCTTTAAAACAATGTCCAAAGTTGTGGTTTATTATTATTGTCATTCGATGCTTTAAACTATGTAAGGATTTCCCCTATTCTAGTAGTATTTCCATGTTATGCTCTCCCTCCCCCCACCACAAAAAGAACCAACTCTCTGCAGCAAGCAAGCTGTAAGAGGTAAGCCTACCTGTAATTATGAGGCTTCATCAGTCATATTCTTCTTGTTACATGCCACTATTCCTTCTAACCAAGATAACAACGACACTCTTTCTATCTTTCCATAAAATTTGTTTCCTGATACAGCTTTTGATGGATATTATAAAATATTCTTATCTGCGGTTTTCTTAGGCTTCCCGTCTATCGTCTTCTTCCATTTGGTTAGACCACAATGTTTACTTGCCCACAAATTTTTCATACAATTTTTACCCTTTCGCACTGACCTGGAAGACAGGCAAAGCCACAGCACCGGGGTTAAAGGGCACACGGAGCGTCATGGGGTCATAGTGCGAGCCGGCGATGGCGAAGGGCACGTCAAGCCTGTAGGCCAGTGTGGCGTACAGGTAAACGGTGGGGATGGAGTCGATCACGATCAGAGACGGGTTCAGTTTCCTGTGGAACCAAAACGAGAACAACGTGAAACGTCTTGATTACATGAAGGCGCTGACATAGGTTTGACAATGACCTGCAGATGTTTAGTTTCTATAATGTTATGGTTAGATCTTAATGGTTATACTAATAGTTTTACCAACATATTACCACCACCCCCCCCCCCCAAGCAAGCCGACTGGGAATGAGATTAGAGCGCAAATTCTCTTTCATGGTGGTAAACTACCTTTTTTAAATCAACTGCTTGCGGACAAGAACGACAAGTTTGTGCTCTATCGAACTCCCAATACACATCAAAGCAAATTCAACTCATATTTCAGAGCATCCCAGTACAGCTGTCTGTTAGGCGGTCAAATATTAACATGTCACCAATTTCAAACACCGCCTTAAGTCAATACCCATTTTACAGGCGGGTGGACTGAGGAAAGAGTGGATCAATAATTGCTTTCCTAAGGCAGTTACAACATGCGTCGTGGTTGAGAATCGAACCCCCAACCATCAGATCATAAGTCCGACGCGCTGACCACTGAGCCATGCTGCTCTATTAGCCTATGTAGAGCCCAGTAATTGTTATAGATTTGACAATCCCTTGCAGTTGTTAGGTCTCTATAATTATGTAGATCCCAGCTCCCGTACAACGTACGCACACGTGTAAATAATTATATTCTGAAAACGCCCCTGTGGCACTCATTATATTGAAGAATTCAGCATGATTTCAAACTTCAACATTTTGGAAGCACACACACACATACAACCCTATAGCACGTTGAAAACTATTAAACTTTTTCCTGAGTAAAACGCAGTAAATCTAGTGGAACTGCGTCTTGCAAAATGAAAAAAAAAAGTAGGCCAATAACAAGTATGTGTGGTCAGCAAGAGGTGTGCTCGTACAGAAAGAGAGCACAATAACGTTTATAGAAACATAAAAATCATATAGGCCTACTCCTATTTTTTCCAAGCTGAACAAAAAAAATAATCATTAAAAACTTTAAGTTACACAAACAAAAATAAAAACTTTAATGCTTTTGATCATTATTAAAATTCTCAGCGTCATAAAAAGGGAGAGGGGTGAGGAAGTTAATTTATTGGACGTAAAAAAAGAACAAGAAAAATCCTTCGGAATAAGTTTACGGACAAGGAGAAGAAATTCTACAAGCAAACACGATGACAAATAACACCTTAACCGCCTTTCTTCAAGCTCCTTACACACTTTCATTGATCCCTGGTTGGCCCAGTGTATAGCATAGCACAGTGAATTTGATCCTATTGGATCATGGTAAACCGGGGAGTAATAAAGCAGCTCTTTCTTCTGTTTCATACCCCGTTTAGTGGTGCCCAGGCCATTCGTAAGGGTTCGAAGGTGAACGCCTTGATTAGACAGATCATAACCATAAAATAATATAGTATGTACGTACGTGGGCTTGTATTGATTAGGTTTTGTGCAGGGGTTCGCTGGCTCGCCTAAGCAGCTTCGCTTTTCTAATTAATTTATCGATCGTACAGGTAGTTTGCGATGAAACACACACACACAGCAACAAAAAATTGAGACACCGACAGAAAAAACGGATTAAAAGGATTGAAAGGGAAAGGTAAATTAGTCGGCCTCTAAAAAACCCATTCGCCTTTAGCATTTGTATTTATGTCTCGCATACTGTCCAAATGAGTCGTAAGTTGAAGGCTTAGTTTTGAGATACAGGCTTTTAGAGTTTATTGGTTGTTCAGAAGTCACTTTAAATGTTTTTTTCCCTTTTTTTTTAAATGTCACAACTCCTAACATAAACTTTTAAATTTCTAAAAGCGCCGATTGGTGGCAATAATGAAGAAATCAGAATCGTAACTAGCAAGGGTAAGCTTTGGCCTCAAGATATAGATTAGGGGTGTCACATTCTTGATTTGACTGTGTAATTTATAACATTTCTAGGAAAGAGAGAGCTGTAAGGTCGATAAAGGAAGTTTCAAAGGAGAATTTTTCGAACCATCACCTGTTGTCTTTTAAACTATCATCGAGTGATATCGAGAGGACTGGGAGGGTATTGCAGGGGATCAATCACAAACAAAATGGATGCCAGTCGACAACTGGGTAGACAGGCCATTCAGGGTGTCGCTCTAGGTTAAGATATTTTGTTTACTGTATGTTTGATAGAACACTTCTTTAATTTCATTTCTAGTGTTACGAAAGAAAAAAATGAAAGCAATACAGGCGTGAGGGAAAACGGAGCGAGATGTTAGCGAGAGAATCAGTCCGAGGATAAGGACAAGACCTATCTTTTTTAAGGGGGGGGGAGAGGGGAGAGGGAGAGACAACCATTGTGATGAGTAGAAAAGAAAGACAGGGCATAGTCACGCTTGTGTCCCACATAGCCTATGTAGTTTCGATATCGAAAGGTACCGTATGACGAAAGCTGAAAAGTTTTAAAAAGGCGAAATTGCGACGGAAATGGCTAAATAGTAGTACTTAAAGGACAGCGATGACTGAAAATAATTAATGTTTTGTGAAAGGGCAAATTTGTGAAGAGAGAGATAGCGATAGAGTTGCGTTGTAAGCCTTTTGAGATGCAAAAAAAATAATGTATAAATTTGAGCACTGGTGATTACAAATCTACGAAAGGCTGTCTGAAACAGCTTAAGGTGGACGTCAAATACTCCTAGAAAGACTGAGAGAGAGAGAGAGAGAGAGAGAGAGAGAGGGGGGGGGAGGGAGAGAGAGAGAGAGAAAGAGAGAGAGAGAGAGAGAGAGAGAGAGAGAGAGAGAGAGAGAGAGAGAGAGAGATTTGCATCATCATCTTTTGAAACAGTAAGAATCTCTCACACTGCGATGATAAACTCCTAAAACTCGGGCGTCATACTACCTACGACACCCACATGGGACTAGACTTTAATGGGTCAACCCCTCTAGCCAGATAACACTATGGTATGTGGGCAAATGCCGGTGACACAGATAGGTGGTATTGAAATGCGTAAACCAATAAAACATTATATAACAGTGGCTGATACCGCGATATTGAGAGCAGCGATAACTTAAATATTCTGCTGTGTGAACGTAGCAGGGCTGGACGTTGTGCGTTGCTTGCAAAGGCTTAGATTAAATCAAAATCCATGTGGAAAGATTGGCGTGTGTCTTCGTCACTTTACACCGAGCCTGATAGAAGTCAAACTGAGTCGAACTGCAATGGTGTAATTTTATAATCATTATCGCTGTATCTTTCATTGCCAATCTTAGGTTCGTTCGGATAGACGACATAATCATTCAGACAGAGTTTGCGATGATTTCTTGATAAAAAAAAACAACAGATAATTTTGGTCCACAAACATGTAGGCTTATTTCATCTAGACTCAATGAGGGTTTCGTTTGCTATAACATTAAAAAGCCATCTATTTGAAGTTAGTTTAGAGGGGTTTTTTTTTTTAAGAATCAACACTCTGAATCTAAAAAGCAGCACTTTGTTAAACGACTCTAGGTCTTCCAAAAAAAAAAACCAACAACAAATCATTCACCGAGTATTGTCTAAATCAAAACCTTTTTATCTGCATGTCCTATAACCTGGTTTACAATAAAAGACTAAAGCGTTTCGTACGTACGCAATGATAACCTAATTATATGTTTATAAAAGAGAGAAAGCTAATTTGGTAAGGGCTTTTTTGTAGCCTACTAATCCCACTAGACAAGTTATAAAGAGCCATACAACCAGGCTATCTGGAATTCCCCCAGTCCGTTGTAGTGTCATAGAAAGTTAATCTCGACGATAACATAAGGATATTTCCAGATTGACTGTCTCCGCAAAAAAATGGGTGAGGGTACGACTTCAACTTCAAGATTTGTAGATCTAGGGTGTGTGTGTG
>BMAT01009762.1:318546-329300 GCA_019649035.1 Elysia marginata | reverse complement strand
CCTTCGTGTCGTTGCAACAAAAGCGTACAAATGCAAATAAAGAAACAATAATTATGACATCATAAAAGCCTCAATATTCAAATTAACGTTTACAAAGAAAACTTCAAACTGCTACATGGAAGAGAAGTACATCGGAGATGGCGATGTAAGGAAATTTCGAGTACTTGTTTAAAGAGGGTGTGTTGTTTGTCCTTAAAGTTCAAGTATACAAAAGAAAAGAGGAAAGGGGGGGGGGAGGAAAGGAAAGCAAAAAGAAGACTAGAATCCCATACTCCAATGTTATGATCCAAAGTCAACGCTATATATCCTAGTCCAATTTAGAGCGAACTGCTTGTCATAATTTATGGTTTAACTGGGTTTGGCTATTTAACTCTCATTTTCAGTTAAATTGGACAATCATCACACACACAATCAATAATGTTCGATATCACAAATAACAAAAAGATTCAATGTACAATCGGTCACCAGAGCAAAGCTTGTCCGTTTACGGGAAACGTGGAGATTTATAAGGAAAAGGCTAGGGGGCGCAATGTCAAACAAACAAAGCAGATTACACCAAAAAAAAAATCTACATGTTTACAGGGTTTTCTTTGGTAGGGAGAAACCGACAAAATTATTTCGGCGCAGGCAAATTAAGTCTTCTAAACCGTTAGTTAAGCTTCTTACTCTGTGTGAAAACTGACAAACCGCATGGAAACCATACTTAACACAGCATACACATTGTTTGTCCTCTTCTATTTTCAGAAAGATGTCGTTTACAAGGAAAAAAAAAGTCATGCTGGGTCATTTGCAACAGCCACCAAAGTGATTGTATTCTCGATGTAATAAAGAGCAGCACAACAACGAATATTACATGGATGTTCAATAAAAATGTAGTTAAAATTTTTTTTTAAAAGGGAACAAATAATAAAAGCAGGTGAACCCACAAAATCAGACTTGGGCTTCCGTGGTTTGAATGCAATGCACACGAGCCGGATCATCTTAGGTATGTGGTCTGATGAGCCGTTCATCCACACCTAAAACCACCCTGAATGAACGGGCCTGTCAGCGAAAAAACTTGTATCTCAAATTTAGAATTCTAAGTGTGAGGAAAAACTTAAACAAAACAAAAAACATTGGCTTCTCTTGCTCGGCCTAAATCAAAATTCGATATGAACTAAGAATTTATGAAGTATATTCAGAATAGAGTTTTCAGCATGCATTTCGCCGATCTAGTATTCAGAATTTTATATTCATCGCCATCTTTGGTTTACATGATTGCACTTATTAAAATTTTATACGTGCTACCTTTCTCTGTCTGATTATCTCCTACGGCCTTAAACAGAGCAGTACATTCGATAATAGAACCGTGCCTAAAAAAGCACACAACCATGGAGAGACAAGGGATGTTAATTGTAAGGTCCATCAGTCTTTAGAGGACAGGTTTTCGACTGAGAGATTAATCGAAAAAAAAAACCCTTTAAAACAGGTGCGCAATACGAAAGTTTCAAACCATATTATCTTGACCATCTCTTCCAAAGTGCTGTAGCAGGAATTGATACAGGGCCCGGAAAAGCACGTGCTTCATGCGTTTATGAAGTGACGCTGAATATAGTACCACAGGGTTTACTGGTAAGTCCCGTATAATTAATAAATTTAATATAATGCAAAGTAAAAAAATGAGTAGCCCTTCGTCTGTGGCCATCAAGGGTCACGAAAAGGTTAAAACGTGCGGCGCTTTGGGACGCACCTGGCAGCTTATAGGATTAACCTCAGGAGACCTGCGGACCGAAAAGAATGCACTTTTTGCTAAGCCAACATCATCGCTTTATTGTTGGGGTGTTTTTGTTTTTTGTTTGTTGTTGTTTTTTTGTTTTTTTTTTTGGCTCGTTTTAAAGTCAACATTCCTGATTTGAACAACAGGGAACAGAACTGTTGTAGATCTATATATTTTTTACTCTCAGTTGTTTAAAGACAGAAAATTTCCAATGTGCCACATGCTTAGGATTCATATCGCCTCGGTATTTTACAACTTACACAGCACGTCGTCTCTCACGACTCTGAGTTACCGGTACCTTCCAACACTTTTAAAAGACAATTCGGCTTTACTCTATAAATATTAGAGACCTTTAGCACACGCACCGTGTCTCAATACGCGTACGTGAAAATCGGGAAAGTAGATTGAGAAACTATAAAAATAATGAAACCAGTTTCTAAAAATAGACCCACAGACGTTCGCGTCATACTCACGCGTTGCTGCTTAAAGTCTGTAGAGATACAAGTAGAACCCGTCAAACGTTCGAATTAAATTTTTAGACTTAGGACTTTGAAAAAGACCACCAATATACTCTGAAGCACCTCACGGTGCTGACAGGGACAATCCAAAAGCAGTATCTGCAGTGAGAGATAATGCATTATTTTTGTTTGTATACGGCAGGGTGGTTGGTAATGGCAGTGCCCTCTTCTTTACAAGATTCAAGTTTCATTTGCGGCTTAGTGAGAGGTTTCCTTAAATGGCAATATCACGAACAGTGTGCAGTCGAATATGTAGGCAGTGAGGATAGCCCTAGATTGGCCCTGGGAAGTTTGTTTTTTTTGTTCCACGACCTTGTGCACAGATTAATACTTTTACACACTTCTGAGGCGAGATTACCCAGCATGCGATACCAACAAATCTCACGACACGGTAGGGTACTCTATAAAAAGTTTATGTGGATCCTTGCTGAATCTGCAAAATAAGGACGTTTGCAAACCAAGCCAATGATGGCGTCATGGCAGTTTTAATACTTAATCCCCTCTCTTTATCGCTCTCTCTCTCTCCCCCGTTGTCCCCCAAGCAAATTCACTTGCTTTGTGGTATGCAATGGCAATGGGTTGCGACATGACGTCAGGCGATTATTGATTTTCTGGAGCGCGGGTTTAGTTGAAGTGGTTTGATAGTCTGTAGGCACATGTACTTCATATTCAGGAAGTATTTCGTATAAAGGCCTAAACACCATTAGTTAGTATCTTTGAATTTGTCTTTAAATATAGAAGGAAAAAAACTGTGGACCTTTAAAATGGTCACTCGTTGGTCAGCATGTCCGACAAAGATATATATACGACTTGCATACAAGCCATATAGGTAAGAGTCACGGCTTTTATTTGTATTATTAGGTTTACACCTATTTCGGTAATCGAAAAAAAAATTATTTCCACGCCAATTTTTCACCAACAAACACATAATTACGCACAAAATTGTTGTGCGCAGCACACGACTTGTCAGATTGTACTGCACATGTTTAAGTTTCTTGCATTTGTGAGCGATAGTTCCAGCCACTTTTTCATCAGCAATAGTACTTGTAAAGTAATCATTTGCTACGAGGCTTTACTTTTCAACAGAGACAATTACTGCAGCACAGCAGGCCCGGGCAAAGTTCTTGGCAAGGAATCGAATCCGAATCAATAAAGGCCTTTTTTGCAGGCATGTCGTTCTGTCTGCTGTAGCATGACCAGACAAGCACTGTCAGAATCAATCAATATGTCTGGTTCACTACAGGGTACAAAGCGCTACTAATTTTTAATTGGAGGCTCTTTTCAGTACCCCTAATCCCGAGTACCTCTCTTTGGCCGCTCCAGAGCGGATCTCTATTCTCTCGACCTAGTCCCGCACACATAGCGTGCACATCTCTTCTCTCACCCCCCCCCACCCCCACCCCCGACCAACTTCGCCCCACTTGTCACAATGGACTTTACATATCCTCTAAACACCCAAAACCACCCACATTCCACCCACCCAGCCGCCCAACCAGCCACCATTTTTTAACGTTTAGCCGCCCCTTGTCTCACCTGACACTGTCGCCGAACTTTTTGTCCATGAGCATCTGGTCCACGTAGGTGAGCATGAGATGCGCCTGGTCGAACACGTTCTCGGTCTCGTTGCGCCAGAACTTCTCCGGCAGCGGGTGCATCGTGAGCGCCTCGATGTTCACGTCGGTCTTGTACTCCAGGACGTGGAGGCCCGTCGTGTCGAGAACGTTGCGCTCCACGAGGAAAGACGGCATGCATACCCATACCTGAGAATTAGGAGGCGGATAACGGTTAGAGGGAGTCAGTGACATAATAATAGTGCTATGGAAAAGTTAAACTGGACTTGTTAAGGTCCCTACGTAGGCCGTCGTAGGACAGGCCGAATACTTCTACATGACTTTACGTCATGTTCCCTATATTTTATAATTGACTTTGTTTTGTGCCGGCCCATAACATCAAAGTACTAGTTGATTTCCCACTTGCCTCAACTCTACTAAGAACTCAAGAGAGCTAGATCATTGAAACTTTCATGAACCAGATTGTTTACGGTTTGACTGACAGGTATGTTGAGTATGGTGGCCTAGGTCCCAACACAAAAAGAGACAACTGCAAAAGAAAGAAAACAGCCTGATATCAGGGGGTAAGCAAGCAGTATTTTGCGACCCAAGATGTCAGTCGAAGTTCGGTTGGCCAGTCAATGCACTCGATCATTACTAATTTATGAAATTTAACGCCGCAATGAAGAATAATTATACTTGTTCGGTCAATCTTTGGCGCTCCACACACACACAAAGCCAGGGCCATAAGAGACACACGTACTCAGCCTAGTGCAGTGCAGAGTGCCAGTCTTATTAGAGCGTACATATTTGACCGACATCGATTGCGTGAAATACACAACGGTAATGAGAATACAAGAGTTGGGTACCAAGGCATTGATTGGTATTCTTCCGCTTTCATCTCCGCTTGTTCCGCTGCTGCTTTTCCTTGATTTCAATGCATGAACGTACTACACTCCAGATCGGATATTTCGAACCCCGCAGAAACAAAACTTTACTTCGAATGATCCAAACTTCGAACTATCAGTATAAATTTCAAAAAGGGGATAAATCATTCAGTAATCTGATTACCGGAAATCGAAGTATTCGACAAGTTTTCGAATTATCAAGGGTCGAATTATTTTAACTTGGCTGTATACATTTTTCTTAATAACACCAATAGAAAGGAGACTCTTACAAACATACACAATACTGCGAATCGGAACTAGCAGAGATTCCGACAGGCCTACGTAGTTAACTTCATTACAATATTTAGGACTTTATTATGCAGAACTGGCGTTTTCACAGTCCTGCAGCCATAGATTAGAAGAAGCGGATGGTAATTCGGAAAGTCCGGGTTTATAATTATAGAAGGCTGGCATCCACTTCCGAACCAAATACCGGTAATTTCGAAAAAAAATTAGCAAATTCGGATAATATGGGAGTGAACTTAGTGGCTTTGATTATCTTGGACAAGTTGACTTACATAATGACATTTATTTACTATTGGCTGGCATGGCACATTAATGGTTGGAGAAGATTTGTTGGCGCCCTTTTCCCTAAAAGGGGAGGGGTGGGGGCGGGGCGTGGAAAAATCAGATCGCTGCAAACTTAAGCTATAGAAAGCTTAAAAGGTATATCTTTGAGAATGGAAATTCATGCGAGTCTTTGGTAGAATTAATCCAAGAAAGCTCAGAACCCAAGAACACAAATCTTAAGCCGTGTATCAAGAACAGTTAATAGACCACCACCAGAGTTACTGTTGGATACCAAAACCTGTACCACTGCCATTGGAAAATAACGTAATTTTTAGGAAGTTATTAAGTTTCTAGGCGTTGTAAAAAATAAGTGTCAAATGCATCGGGAATCCAGCAATGGTAAAAAAAATATTTCTACGCTTCAAATTAGTTTTGATTGTTCGTACATCGTAGTCTGCTAAGAAACTAAAACAATACTCTAAATTTTAAGGCAATAATAATTGCCTGACACATTCACTGATAAAGGGTGCGATATAGGCATGACCAGCTTAACGCTGAATGCTTTTGTATAAATCGGATTTTCCCAAAAACTAAAAGAAGTTGAAACGGAGCTCGACGATTGGTTCAATGGCTGTGTGCGCAATCTTGACGCATAGGCGGTACAAAACTTTTTTTTTTCATTTTTGAAAGAGTTGATTTGCTTGAAACATAGATCACATGAGTTGATTGGCTCTCACGAAGGATACACAACAATATTAGAGCAGTTTATGCCCTAGGCTTTAAGAGTGACACTAATGATAGATCAAATGAAAACAATACCTACGAAGAAAACATACTATGAAGTGGATTTAAGAAATGGGAAAGAAACCACCGAGCAAACAAAACGAAACCGACAAGAAAGAGCTTGCCGGAAGCTTTTACTCTAAAACATAATCTCTAAGGTAGCCTCTGTAGCTGCAATTTGAGCGAGACTATGTTTACTCTAAAGTCTAATACCGTCAGCTGTACATGATTATCTATGTATACTATATATGCGTGTGTCAAAAAATATACCTGAGGCCAGCTCCAGCCTGGGGAGGATATCTGTACACTGACTGTAAATCTAGATTTACGGTCGTTTTCTTTTGTTTTAGTTTTTTTTTTCAGGACGTTGTCATATCGACCCATCAAAGCAACAATGTCATACATGCCATTTTATTAAAATAAGGGCTATCGCTATTTCGCTTTGATTCAAAGCATTTAAGTCCCCGTCCAATCAATGATAAAATAAACGAATATTCTTTTAAAATCAACATGCTTTATGAACAAATAATGTTTAATGGTCGCAAACACCGCAGTGGCGCGGCCGTTTTTTTTTTTAATCCAGATGGTGTACTGGCATGGCACGTAATACAAAGTAAAATTAATGGGATGATACGAAGACTTCTGTTGTAGGCCTGTACAGTGTTTCTCGTGCTGAAATTGATGTGTCTTTTTTAGTTTTATAACCTGGCTATATGATTATACACCGGATCACTTAAAAAGAGCTGACGTACAACCAGGTTCTGCATAAGCACCTAAAAATCACGTTTTTCCCATCTCCTCTCAGCAGTTTTTCAAAATAAAAAAGGAAATGGAAACAAAAAAAGAAAACTAGCAACGACCAAGGGCATATCAATGGGAAGGTTATTCTTAAAAAGCTATGGTTTAAAGGAAGCAGGAGGAAGTAGAGGTCGAAAGACAGAGATGGGAGAGATGGGTGGTGATTGGGATGAGGAAGAACAGGAAGAGAGAGAGAGGGGTGAAATAAACAAAAAAGGAGATGGGAAAAAAATGGTTAACAGCATACACGGTGAGCGGTTGAGCGAAAAGGGAAATGGATCATACAAAATGACCCTAGGCCATTAACTTTACTGTCTTATCTTCATGATCCACCGCCGCTTACCTCGCCAGCTTACTACCTGGGCACTATTACTACTAACAAGATTAAGATAGATACCGCGACCTTGGCTCAAACTGCCTACACCTGGAGGTGGCCATGGGCAATTTATTATGGACCTGGTCTACGCCTACACGATATAACTTGAGTCGGTACTCCCTATATTAGATTAACGTCCCGTAAGTTTCCATAACAGGCTTGAAGGTAGACAACTAAGCCACGACTATAATTATATAGTCTGTGGCCACGACTGCCCCTCTCCATACGCATCCCGGTTCATCCTAGAAGACGCTATATTATAAACCCAAAGGGCGTTTAGCCGATATGTTCCGGGCACGCAATATTCTGTAAAGTTATTGCTTCTCTCTGATTTTGGTAGGGAAATATGCTAAAAAAAAAAAAAGACAAGAAAGACACAAGCAAAGGATACTCACAGAAAAACTGTCAGGTTTCCAGATAAGTTCGTGTGTTTTATGAAATCAGGTAAGTTTCATGCAATCTCACTCAGCTCCCGGCCTCGACAATTTTCTGCAATGGTTCAGACTTGGGCTTATAGGCCTATTTTAAAATGTTAATTTAAAACAAAAGAGATGACCACCTACTGTTTTAACGAAAACGTCAACATAAATTCAGGCACGAACGACCTTGGGTTGCTAGTCTTCCTGTAACCTTCAAATTCCTCCGACATCTCTCCAATTCCTACCCACCTCTTTTCACCTTCTCTTGCTGCATGCCTCAGAGGTGATTAAGTCTGACTCTTGGGTAATAGAGACCTTTAGCACACGCACCGTGTCTCACTACGCGTACGTGAAAATCGGGAAAGCAGATTGAAAAACTATAAAAATAATGAAACCAGTTTCTAAAAATAGACCCAAAGACGTTCTATTTTTAGAAAATGGTTTCATTATTTTTATAGTTTCTCAATCTGCTTTCCCGATTTTCACGTACGCGTATTGAGACACGGTGCGTGTGCTAAAAGTCTCTATTCACCGGTTTAGAGACCGGGGGGTCAAAAGGATTGAGATCACACAGTGATGGACGAGCTCTGGACAAGTTATCGATCAGGCCTGTAAATTTGAGGTGTCCGAACTTCACCCACCTCTTACACAGGGAAACCGTTGGAGTCGGCTCATTATCTTGTACTGTATTTATTTATTTTTCTTCTGAATCGCCTTAGGGTAGAGTAAAATATCCCATTAGAATAGTAAAATAATTGATCTCAGGCAATAAAGCTGTGAAATTTGAGGATTTTTACTACACCCGGGTGTAGCTTTTCAAATTTCTTAATAGGTTTAGACTGACGTAAGCTTACTACTTTTTTTTCTATATATAAAGAAAATATCCTTTAGCCTTAATTGCGGCACGAAAACCCCACTTGTACGTTGTTGTTGGTTTTTCAATACGTTTTTTCGAAGATTAACGAGACAAAAAATGTTAAATCTGTTTATTTTGTTGTCGTTAATTGCTGTACACCAAAAAAATTGAGGTTGTCAAAGACAATAAAGAATCTTCAATGTTTAGTTTTGAAATTAATCGATTCGGTCCAAGAAGTCTCAGATTGGTGCAAGCTCTGAACATTATTCATCTAGCCAATGCTTTCAGGTTATAGTTAATTAAGAGAATGTCTCTCCTTGAAGTCGATACTACCATAAAGCCTATATAAGTATCAGTTCATTTTATTTTATTTTTAAGGAGCTTAATTTTTAGTTAATAAACCCATTTCTGTTTCATCAGCTTATGAATATAATACTACCGGTTTCAAAGTATATATATAATTATGCCCGTTTTTGTGCCATCTAGAGCATTAATCAGCCTTGTTACTTCCTTGATGCCCCCAATATTCTCTACATCTCTCCCGCTCTCGCTCTCTCTCTCTCTCTCTCTCTCTCTCTATCTCACAAAAAAAAAACTCAGGCTGAAGTCCAATGCATGAAAAATTAGCGTTAGAAATAACAGATGTGTATGGCTAGTGTAGAAAGTTTTCAAATTTTTCAGATCAAAGAAAACTATTAGAACATTCTCATTGATACTTTAGGGCTAGCCGTGTCCTACTTCTAGATTCTAGCCTCATTTAAATCTTTTATCGAACCAAGCGCGCGACTCGAGAGGTCCATTATTCTCAGGACTTTAACAGTCTGTTGTAGGCTCATTGGGCATGCGCGACAGTATAGTAGGCGCGAACGAAAACAGGTTGCTGACAGTGGCCAGAGAGATTCAAACACGTGAACGTCCCATCGATCCGCTCAAGCTATCTAGGCTTAACATCGTAAGGTCCAGTTTCTTTAGGAACTCAAATAAAATGGAACGGAAGGGAAAAAAACACCACCCAAAAAATGTTAAGATCAACGAAATTCAAACCTTAATTAAATAGCAACACAAGGAAAAGATTCAACCGAGCTGATCTTAGATAAGACAGAAAAAAATAATTTTGTGAAATAAATGTTCAACAGGACGTCCAAATCCTCAAGCAAGGACTTGGAAAAGTGTTGAAAATGGGACGATTCGTTGGGGGCAAAATTCTATAATAAGATTCCTTAGTGATCAGAAAAGGTTATGAAGAGGTTAAAAGCAATAACACTCACTTGCAACACAGGTGTCTCTGTTAGTTTGTTTACGCCCCCTGATTTGGTTCGGTTGTTTGAATTTTAACGTCCCAGTCAACTTCGAGGTTACATCAGAGACGGCGCTTTGGACAGTTGGAAGCGTGTTGCCACACTATGATGTAAGGAGCGCTTGCATACACCAAACCCAGTCACATTATCCTGACACCGGGTCGTCCAGACTTGTCACTAAATCCATAGTGCCAGACACTAAACGGATCAGCTGCTAAAAGTCCTAACGTCCCCTGAACATCCAGAGAGAGGCGCTAATGTCTTCCAACCATTCCAAATCAATTCGATATCGGGAATTTGAATTTGAGATCATGCCTTGTAAACAGGATTTGTACTTTTTATCCTCTATCTCCATATTTTATGTCAAAAGAAGTTCTAATGTCTTTCTGCAAAATCGTGATAATTTCAAACAATTTCTAACGTTGGGGGGGGGGGCGAGCTAAGGGGAAAAAAAACCACAATGTTCAAAATCCAACACCTATGAAATGTGAATTATGTGAGATCCAATTGATTCACATTGGTTGCGAGAAGTATTGAGTTTACAACATGGCATTTCTTATGATGTTTACAGGTCACCCGGTTTATCTCGGATACTCATCCAGGGTTGTTTTTTTTTTTACTTATTTTTGTACAGGAAATTACTGCAGCTGAAACGTTTTGATGGTACCGATGCAGAACAGTCGAAGGCCCAACGGCACTCAAACATACTAATTTCTCTACAAATATAAAGCCCCACCCCCTTCCCCCCACCGGTTATACGAGAAAAGATGCTTATCGCATGGTTGAGTAATATAGGCTACACATAGGTAACTCTAGTTCACACGTAGAGAAGTCTATATCTAGATCTAGTATTGCTCTTTTGCATAAAATGTTGTAGGCAGTCATCCTGCAACAAACTTATATTAATGGGGAGAAGAGTTTCTTTAAGCAGCTCCCCCCCCCC
>BMAT01009762.1:295804-311436 GCA_019649035.1 Elysia marginata | reverse complement strand
GATAGATAGATAGATAGGTATATAGATAGATATATAGATCGGTAGATAGATAGGCAGATAGATATGTAGATAGATAAATAGATAGATGGATGGATAGATGGATACAGGTAGCTTGGTAGACATATAGACAAATGTGGATATGCAGACAGTGGTTTTGTTGAACTAATAGTAATACAGTCGTTTAATTAAAACATGCGAAACCATTTCTATGCGGTTCTATTGTCTCAGAAAGGCAGGTGATATTGTTTAGGTAAACCCCATCCAACTCAGTCTAAACATGTTGATGTATGTTTGATAGAATGAAGTTCGGCCATTTGTAGTAACTTGTACCATGTATACCAGCAACGGCAAGAACAGAAAAAATAATTACTGTAATACATAGCTTTGCGTGCCATCAGAGTTTTGCCTAAAAAGCTCTTCTCAATACCTTCAAATACCTTAGAGTTACTGAACCCTACCCGCTACTCTTTTTTTCCCTTCATTCTTAATCGTATTTTATTCTTCTTACAAGATGGACTCAAGACTTTGGCCAAGCTGTTCGTTTAAAAACCATTCGAGCTTGAGCTGGCAACAGAGGTTCTTTTTCCATCCTAGCGCCGTAGCGGACTGATTGGATACTAGAGTACCTGGTAGTTAATTACGCTGAGAGTTGTTTGTTTTTTTTTTTACAAGCGTGGATACCAGTATTTATTAATGAATAATTTAGTAAAATTGAAAAAAATGCGGAATAAAAAAACTTTAAAATGTGCTGTTACAATTTTGGCAAAGTTATATTGCAGAGGAACACCACTCTCTAATGCCTACACCAATACTGTTTAAATGGGGAGAATGTGAAAACTTGTTTCAATAACGTTTCCTTTCTTGTGTAAGGTCCTGAATCTAAGTCCTGAATGTTGGCACCTCTTTTGCAAGTGTGCAGTCTGATCAGAGTTTTGAGAATGTCTATCTTTAAACAAAAAATTAATTGACTGAATTCTGGTAGGTAGCATTAGGGGAAGACAAAAGTGGAGAATATATAGTAAACAAATCGTAAACGCTGAAAGTTTCTCAAAGAGTCCCGTGAGTATCCGCCTCAGGCCACTGCAACGTGATTTGGAGCACATCCATAGTCTGTGACTGTGAGCACATCTAGCAGGATTTATTTTCTCCATCAAATAGGAAAGAGCGACAATAAGCGAGAAACCCTTATGATTTGGTCTTGGTATTAAACGCTCTAAATGAGCCTGGCCTAAATAACAGCAGAGTCACGTGATGGTTGATACATAACACCAATCTCTTCCGTCTACAATTAAATTTCTTTCTTTCTTGTACAGTGGCAGACTGCACACCCCTTGTATGGAGCGATAAGAGAAAAAAGAAAGTCAATGGGGGCTCTTATGATACTTTTGGTACACAATAAATCCACGTCAATTGAGGCTATGCACATCACGAAAATATTGCGGTTCACTATCAAAATGGTGGACGCTTGCGGAAATTAGACTTAGAGTAGGACTCTTTTGTTCAATGGATCAATGTGACCCTAATTCAGGTATACATAAAGCCACATTGACACGTAGCAAAAAGGAGTTGAAATCTTTTACTTCTGGGGGCCGGGTGTGCGCTATATTGATAGCAAAACGCTATACTTCCGTAATGTGCACAGCCTCAATTTTTGTCAATAATCACGCTATAACTTCCGGGTAGATATAGGTCAGTCCCATTGCCCACGGAGCCGACAGTCAGCTCCCATAGCCAATCATTGCTCCGTAACATAAATTATTTGTATAATTATATAATTTCACTGTAAAGAATGTACATTGTTTCCGGAAAAAGTTCAATCTTTTAAATTAAAGGCGTTGTGTTAGACATGTTGATTAGTCCACACGAGTGGCTGTGGAGAAAATAGTCTACTTGAGGAAAGTGCAAAAATGTCTTCCATGAAACCCTATCGTAATTTGAAACCTTTGCCACTTTTAAACTTCGTTCAAATCAAAACCCCTGTTTTGCTTAAACAGGGATGCAAGCGACTTATGCACAAAAAGACAGGAAATTTTTAATACCTCTATAAAATACTATTTCTGGCTATCCGCTATGATAACCAATATAGATAATTTGACAGATCGAGTAAAAAGATAGATACAACTCTGTACCAGGACCTACATAACTATAAAGCCAAAAAGAGGAGTTTAAATCTTAAGCTTGGAGAGTTTTCTTTAACATTTATATCTAGATTCTTTTGTACTTTTCCTACTTTTTTTGGCTAAAGAAAACTGCCTAAAAATCGGAATTCCTGCCAAATTGGGAAAACTTGATCCCTGCGCCTATTTCAACTGAACTGCATACATGTGTACTCCCATGATCCTTGGGTAACCACACATACATGTAAACTCAGACGCAGACCGTTAAAAGATTCATGCGGCAAAACGAGCTATCGAGTGTGCCCGAAAACAAAGAAAAAATTAATTCTGTCCCATTGACACCTTGTGCGCGTGCACTCATAACAATGGGGTACCAAGTGGTTTGTTGCAGCAACATCACAGCCGAGAGAGCAAATATCGCGCAGCATGAACGCAGGAGTAACAATAGCATCAATCACTCACCATATCACACTGGGAGGCAATAAATAAACATTACTCATCTATATATATGACTGGTCTAGTAATACGGTACATACACATAGTACTCACCTCATGACCGATCTCGTTGAGGGCGCGTGCGATGTTCGTGTGGTACTTGGTGTGGGAGGTAATGTGAGACGGCATCAGCAGCACACGCTTGCCACAGGCGTTGCCGGGCAGTAGGGTACACACTGCCACCACCAGCAACACCAGCGACACACACACGCCCGACTTGCTGGACGACCCGATCACGACTCTCAGTCCCATGATGAATGAATGACTTACAGAGTGCTCACGCCGGCTCTGAATTCTCTAGCAAAGATAGTGTCCGACTTGGTGGTAGTGGCGCAATTAGAGAGTTCCAAAAGGTAGACCGAGAAAGCTTGCAGGTTTTCAGAAAGATGTTCCAAAGGTTCATGAACAAGTGTTAAATATTCAATATGTTCGAGATTGTGGCATGCAATTTTCACAAAGACCTATATTGTAAAAGAGAATCATGATATATATAGATATGAGGCCAGTATTACACTTCATAAATGGTTTCCCAACAAAAGATAACCGTAACTTTATAAATTTTCACAGCTTTGGTTGTCCAAAATAGTGACACAAAGAATCCAATACTCCCGATTACAAGAATGCACACTGTACTTTTGAATGAGGACAAACACCGATTATAATTATTGACCTGCAAACGTGTTGATGTTTTTTTTTCTTCTATTACTAGTTTATCTTGTTATCTATCGGCTACATACTGTAATTGTCACTTCATACTATATAGCTTTAAGATCGCCACTTTCCACTTTTAATTAGATCTGATAACTGCAGACACGTATTCAAACAAGTATCGCTTTTTTTTAGGTCAAAAGTCATTTGTTATCATCGGGTGAAAAATCAAGATACTGGCCTAAATTGAAGAGGTCACCTTTCGAACACCCGCACTCGATGCATTGTATATTATTATATTGCACGGAGTTGTCTTGGCCCATTAAAACGTCAAGCAAGCTACGACTAAATGATTTCATGTACATCGATCGAAGTTATACTTACAGTCGTTACCTTCTATGAGCGGTACATAGTCCAAAAAGTACGTGAATAAGAAGAAACACTTTAGAAGAAAATTGTTATTTCACAATACTTGTATTTAATGTATAAAACTGTGGTTCTATGTGTGTGGCGCACCACAATGGTTTATTGTAGTTATAAATGAATGTATATATATAAAACTACCATAACAAGCGCGCATTTTGATAGTGAAATGTATCTGGTAACATTACATACGTAGGACTAGGAGGTTATTGAGATTGTTACGCCAAAAAAAGGGACTTTCTTAGTGTGACCCCTCGAATTATTAGGGTTTTTTTTTCTATACATACCGACCACAATGAAAAGATTACAAGCTTCGAGTTCGAAAGAACTCGTTGCATAACCTCAATATTGTACTTTCGTGTGTATATATGCTAATATTGTGCCATCACCCGGATTCACGTACGTGATTCCTTTTCACGTGCCTTATACACTAAACCTTATTTATTATGGGTATAATTTTAAAGGCCTTAAAATACAAATACTACAATGTGGCGTCAGGTCCAAGCCTGTTTGAATGTCGGGAGGCGTGTGCAGCCGGTTACTTTTTTTTTTACTAGATCCTCTTTTAGAAAGACTCTCTAAAAGTCATGATTTATCACTATCATGTATTTTTATCATGTGTTCATCAAGAATCGGTTTAACATGATTTACTCTGTATACAAAGTCGGCATTTGAAAAAAAAATAGCGTGGGTCCACAAAATATCGCGACACATTATTTGACTTTGAGTTGACTGAGTGTTTACGTTTTCAAATATTTATTGAGTCAGTATAGCCCATACTCTCCAGGCAGGACTTGCACAGTGGGGTGCTACTTTTTTCCACTAAAAATTACACTTCGTTTCGTCAGTAATGTTCATTATAAATAAAAAATAAATAAAACATCTCATTGCAAAGGACTTTTGGAAAGACTTCCATACCGACGCGCCAGTAAAAGTAACGAAATGAAGGAAGTCTGTTTACAATATGGCGTCACATATACACTTGCGTTGACCCGAGTGGTGAAAGAAAATTCCATTTATATAAAAATACAACGCACTAAACCAATGTCCAGTGAATATTCATCCATTAACATTGGATTAGTCATATTGTAGCAGGTAACAAGTTTATCTAGTGCTTTAAATTAATTTCAAAGTGGCGCGTCGGTATGGAAGTGATTCCGGGCTTTTTTTAAATCTAAAATTTAATAGAATTTGTTATGAAATTTACGCTTAGCAATATGGTAGTACTGGCACCCCTGTGTGGAAATTAATTTTTATATATCCAAGCATACGGAGAGTGTACTTATTTAGAGGTGTGCCGGTCTCATTGAGAAAAACATTTTTTTTTAGTCAAAGAATACCAGTAAGCAATATATCAAAGTGCTTTACAAACTTGACAAATTGCAGAAATATCTATACTTATCGTTCATGAAGGGATTCGTGCACATGATGTAGAAACTAGAATTAGTTTTATCACAATGACTATTTCCGACAGTAACATTTTACTACAAACCTATAGCCCTGGACAGTTAGCAGAATTGCTTTTATTTTAAAAAAGACTATAGCGGAGCAGGCTAGAGGTGGGTTGTTTTTAAATATAACGGTAATAGATCCAGATGAATGACTCTTTAAATTGTAATGTTAAACAATTAGAACCAAGCCTAAACACACTAAGCCACCCGTATGCTCCGTCTATACTAACGTTGCAACACATAATGCACACTACACTAACTTGTAAACCCTTCGGTTAGAAAGTCCATTCCGCCATCGCCAGACCAAAACGATTTTCTAACATTAGATTAGTCCGACAGAGTCAGGCTCATAATTATATTTAATTTAGATCTAAAGTAAATGTTGCCAAGCGAATGAAAAACTGCTCTAGATCTAAATTCTAGTATGTCCCTCAGTGATTAGCAGTCTAAGTTTCTATACATGTAAAATCTACGTTGATATTAATCCATACGATACGTCCGTTTGAAAGCAGTAGGACCTAAATATACGCAAGTTAACAGATCTAAATCTAGTATTAGTAAGCCCTCATAGATCTAACGATTTGGATTACAATTTTCTATGGGCCCATTTAGAAAAGCAAATTATTCACTTTGTCCGCTGCGAACACTTATTTAGCTACATAAATATTTCAACCGTCTGTCTGTCCAAGTACGTGTAATCCGAACATTGAGCCAGTAGAAGATGGTAAATCAACACCAATAGTATTATAAGTCGCCGCACAAAATGCAAGTTCAATGAATAAGGTTGAACAATCAGCGCTCCTAACTAAATCTATGCATTTTAGAACATCTCAGACGTTACAATTTCACTGAAAGCCTCTGTTTTCAACGCCGAACTGGAACATGTGATTGTGAGAGCTGGATCTCCTGAGAGCGAAACAATCGTACCGGCGGTGATTCTCGTGGCCCGAACTATCCAACATTCGAGGCTAGGCCAACTGTGTGTGCGCCAGTGGCCTACTTCGCACCAACACCAGAGAGCCCCAAGCTCATTTTGGACTTCAGTCGCGCCTGAAAAAACAGGTAGAAACACACCTTTGCCTCGCCCGCGTTTACGAGACGGGGAACGAGGGGCGAATGTCGGATAAGGCCCAGTAAAGAAATTCGCTCTTGCATGAACGGGTTAAAATCATGGCATGACTGGGAAAAAAATAATGTGAACTTAGAGAACATCGTATAACCCAGACTGTCAATAATTTCTACGCCATTTACAAAATGTGTTATTTCTTCAGCTTTTGTTATTTTGTAGGCAAAACCTTTTATTTTTAACATTCTTTTTACTCATCGCGAAATCGTAATCATATGATCAATTTGTATATTATGATACTGAGTGGCAGGCAATGGTTGCAAAAGGTTGTTGAGTTCGAGACAACCCCCTCTACAATTAAATCTAGCGATCGAAGGAAGGCGATGATTTGAGCCTAGGTTTTGAACCCAATATGAAAACGAAACCTAAGTGAATGACTCACGTGGACAGACAGGCAAACATATAGATAGTCAGATAAATAGATACATAGAAAGATACATAGATAGATAGACATATATTAGATAGACAGATGGATAGAGAAAAGGTTTAGTGTATCAAACCACAAGGCAATTACAAATTCTTTAGGTGTCAAACTTAAACTCGTGTGAGTTCAAGATATTTCTAACAATCGTTAAAGGCATGTGAATTTTGGCAGTTCATTGGATATTGCTGATCATGGAAGAAACGAAAAAAAAACATTAGACATTAAGAGATAGCAAGCGTGACTTTGCAACTGAGAAAGAAATGGAGAGAGAGATATTCGTGAAGGAAAAGCCTTGGTTTGTCACGAGAATTACGAATATCGGGTACGGTCGAAAGTTCTATTGTAACATACGGAAGGCACCAAGACTTGAAATTTGGTAAAGATGGAAAGCACACACATACCCAGGACAGTGTCGACATCGCTCTAAACGCACCATAGAATAGATCTACACACTGCTCAGACGCCCGCCTGCTACACGCAATTACGTGACTGCAATTTTAATGAGCCCCTAGCATTAATGTTATTGGAGTCTGCCATTATAACTGTCAGTAGTGAGGGTGGCGGCGGGTAACTAAGTCAAGTCATTTTTTAGTATCAACCAGTCGTTGAAATAAGTGAAACACAAGCGGCAACAGATGGGGAAAACTGGTTCTCGGAGACTTAATGTTGAGAGATATGAAACGGTAGCCTAGCGTTAACATTAACGAAATTAATCATTCTGGATAAAATGCACGAAGCAGTACAAGATAAGAAACATAGAGCATCCCTCTACACGTATATATAGGAATAACATTATTGTAATTAAGCCACCAGAGATAGGACCTAACAATATTGGTGGGTTTCACTTTCATGCAAACAATGTATTAAATTTTTATAATTCTTTTCGTTTCCCCCGGGTTGCACCTGGAAGAATAATCCAAGTGAGAGAGAACGAATGACTGAGTAAGTGAGTGAGCATGGAAGAAGAAGGCGAGGGAGGTGGGGGTCGGGTAGGAGAGGAATCTAAATTTCTGGAGGTTATTTGGGCCAGCCTGCAAAGTTTAACTTTTGTCCCTAACTGTGTCACCGTTTGTGTGGCTTTTAGCGTTTGTCCATAGCTGTGTCACCGTTTATGTGGCCTTTTAGTTTTTGCACCTAGCTGTGTCGCCGTTTATGTGGCTTTTAGCTTTTGTCCCTAGCTGTGCCACCGTTTATGCAACTTTTAGCTTATGTCCCTAGCTGTGACACCGTTTATGTGGCTTTTATTTTTAGCCTATGTCCCTAGCTGTGCCACCGTTCATGCACGCCTGACTACTATAATTGTATGCAGCAGTCCAGAACACCATCGAACAACTGTTGTATCAATTAATTAAAGAGTTCTTATGAAAATGCATAACGCCATCGAGCATCCAGTCGTGATCAACATCATTGCCATGATTGCTATAACTGGGATTATGGCTCTGGTTGTTGTACTTGTAGTTATTATTTTACTATTTCCATAGGCCTTCCTGCAATGAGCACAAAGCCTGGGCGTATTCATCTGAAGACCGTTCATTAGTTCAAGTACCAATTTTAATTTACTGGTCTTTTCCATCTTGCGCTTAGTGATCTTCATAAATTTTTACTTGCCATTAAAAAGTTAAGTGCTGTAGTAAAATTAACCTTTAGTGCCGCTACGGCAAAGGTAAATATTTATCCTTTTTTGTGTTTGTGCGTGTGTGTGTTTTAGCGGTACATGTACTTAGAGATAAATGTGATCTTATGTCACCACAGAGAAGTCAAGTGATTAATTAATCGTAACCAGGGACTGACTGCTCGATAAAACTTTTCAAAATTGATTTAAAAAAAAGGACAGATGACAGATATGAAACACGTGAGGCTAATGAGTTATACACCCCGCCAGTTTTTGTGAATGTCATGCATGACAGGTATCGTGTATCTTACAAAAAGAGATTCTAAAAATTAATGACAGTGCTTTATGTGACCCTTCTTAGTAGTAGTGATAGAAGTAGTAGTAGCAGCAGCAGCAATAGTAGCAGCAGCAGCAGCAGCAGCAGCAGTAGTAGTAGTAGTAGTAGTAGTAGTAGTAGTAGTAGTAGTAGTAGTAGAAGTAGTAGAAGCAGCAGCAGTACTAGTAAAACAATAGTAATAGTATCATTACAATCATGTCGTAGTAGCAGCGGTAGCGGTGTCCGCAATATTACTATTATTGTTACTCTTATTAAGAATATTTATATTTTACTTTAGATTCTAGGTTTTTTATGTCATGAAATACAGTGCTCGACTTATAACGAGCGTTTGTATACAATGTATATTTTACTTTAATTTCTAATTCTAAAACTACTCTCTCTCTCCCCTCTCTCTCTCTCTCTCTCTCTCTCTCTCTCTCTTCCCTTTTTTTCTTTTTTCAGGGTATGTTATTAAAGGCCCAACAGAATAATTTATGTGTGCGTTTAGGTGGCGATTGGTTTCTTTTTTGTGAGTGAACGAAAGGTGGAAATAATACCAACATGATTACAACTTACATTAACATGTTAATTACAAAAAGAGAGGTATTTTGCGCCATCTGTTCGCCACCTATTCACATCAGAATCTTAAATGTATACACACACACGCATTCGATAACTGAGCTTAAATAAACTGCAGTACAGGCCTCGGCTGCTTACGAAAAAAGAAATGCAACCATAGGATTTTTTCATTAAAAAAACTCCCGTTTATTTTTAACTTCCCTTCTCCTACGTTTCAACCCATGTCAAATGAAACGCCCCGGAGGGAAAAAAAATTAGCTTTTTCAACTGATACCCCCCACCCCTTAAATTGAAACTATTATTATCTGACATCTTCTTGCAAATGTAGTCTACATAACTTTATAGGCCGACGTGTGTTGGAACTATTTAGCTCCACAAAAAAAAACCAGCATTTATATCCACTGGCGTAGCCTCTGTTAAAAGACAGATTGACAAAAGTTGTCACAGAATCTTCTCAGTTTAAATCATCGAAACATGGCTCCACTTGTTCAGATCTGTGTTTACTACACATCGATATGTATTCATGTGCGTAAGGCCCGTAGTTATTGCCACAAATTTCGACATTTTATTCAAAATATCAAACCTAAGATCTACAAAATCTACAAGTTTTGTCCTACCAGCTTTGAAAGTAAATAAATTGCGCGTTTTAAACCTTAAATTATTAATCAAATGTATATACCTTCTTGCTCGTTTTTGGCTCTATCTTTTTTGTAATTAATTGCCAAAAAAAGGACGTAACTTTTTATGTAAAATATATTTCGAAACTTTAAAAAGTTTTTTGTACAGAAAGGTTATCTCTATAAAATGAAATAAAAAGCAACAATTGAAAGGTTTGATTATTTTTGTCTCCTTGCTCATTTTGAACATGACTATTCTTGACCAAATAAACTATCCTACCTATGATAATATGAATTATACATGAACGAAAGAATATCTTGGATTTCCTCAGACTGTATAATTTTTCTGTTACAAATACCGTTTCAGCCCTGAGCCTATATAAATTAAAAGAATATACACACAAACACAAGACGGAACTTGGGTCTAACCTAGAGTCAGAATAGGGCCCTATAAATCTAGATCTTGATCTAGGCCGTGGGCCAAATCAATAAAAAAAAAAGGGCAAGTATTGAAAATACCGGTAGCGAAAGCAATCATACAAATATGTAGCCTAATCGATATTTTCCTACGAAACCTATAAATCACATTACCTAAAAAATTAATACATCCGTGTATAAAGTTTGTACGGTATGATAAATCTCAACTAGAAACTATCAGGATTCCACATCCAATGCATACAATACTGTCCAGCTAGCCTAGCCTAGCATAGCACTGCCCGAACCGTGGAATGTCCACTTCAGTTAACTTTCACCTCGTCCAGACGTCCACTGCGCATTCTCTTCTTCCACCGACCTCGCAAGCCCCTGTTCGCTGACACGAGAAGAGAGTCACGGAGGCTGGCGGTTCGCTTTGAGTTCTACGGGCAAATGGAGGACACGACACCAAGGGAGAACGAGAAGGGTTGGGTAACAGTTACTGTTATACTCAGTAAGAACTGTTGTAGGCGGCCCACAATGATGGGACAAGCAGTTGATTTTGCCGACACACCAACCAAAGGCCGACCTGCGGCTTATTTAGGTAGATAATTATGCTGTTGGCGAGGTGGGCGCAGAGAGCTGCGTGCGGGCCTCTCCATACCATTTTCAATTTCAGTCCGGTTCTTACGAAACTCAGTTGAATAAACGCCCAGACCCACCTACTCACGTCATCGCCTCCATTGAGCCGTGGAACGGACACACTAGAATGCGCAAGGCGTGACTCACCCTCCTTGTGTAAAAAATGGCAGAAAGTTGATACTGATTGATAATTGATTTATCATGCCACATCTGCTTTATCTCAATGTACAGGTATACATTATAGCCTGTTGGGAGGAGGTTAGGGATGTGACAAATCATGGAAACGGGTAGATTGATGGGAAAAAAAAGAGTATGCCTATCCGATAGACCGTGTCTATCTAGATGGAGAGACTGACATGCACATGAATCGAATGAAAGAATGAGAATGTCTGTGAGTGTGAGATAGAAAGGCAGACAGGCAGATGGAGAGAGAAAAACACACAGAGAGAGAGAGGGGGGGGGGAGTGTACTAAATTTTAATAGAAAATTATTGAAGATTTTTAAAAAAGCGAAAGAATATAATAAAGTACTTCTATAACACCTCTAATGGTATAAGTATTTGTAGGGGATCGCAAATTTGGAGACAACGCCTTAATTTACCTTTGATGTGGCTAAAAAACTTAGTAATAAATATGCAGGACCTATTTGAGACGAGAGAAAATATTCCCCAGAGAGCCCTATGTTAATTTAATAGGGAAAAACTGCTCAGTCAAAGTTTGAGTTGCAGATTGTGTAGCAAATGAAACATAGGTACCACAATGTATAAACTCGAGTATAGTCTGAAAAATAATAATAAAGATGGTTCCTATGAAAGATTAGGCAATAACTTTCCTCCTAGGCTATGTGTGCCTGTTCATGCCATAGGCCTTATTATGCTTAACACACATGCTTTGATCACATTAATCTGTATGAGTGATTTGACTTTTTAAAGTTATCTACGTTAAATTATGCATTTTCTTTTCTTTGTTTGCAGCGTTGATTCTATTTTATGAGCTAGATTAAAATAATTATGACTGTGTAAAAAAAGGAGAAAAGCCTGAATAAGCTTACTGTGCGAAATAGTAAAAAGGTGGCGCTTAAAATTGTAAGCTGAATGATTAGGTACAAATTTTTCAATCTTAATTTTACACCAAAATTATTTTAGAAAACATCAAGACAAAAAAAATGCAACGAACGCCCACTGTCCATTTATACCCACCGCTAGCGCCTCTTTGCTAGTCTTAAAGCATAATCTGAGGAGAGATAAAGAATTCCCCGCAAATTAATCAATAAACAGTTTTTTTTCCAATACACAAGGAGCCAAATAATGACGGAGACCAATAACTACATTACCAACAAACTCTCCCAAACAGCGACATCCCCCCCCCCCTTCAAAAGCCCAAAAAGACCTCGACAAACTAAGACATAGGCTATCGACATCGGGGATGATCGCTATAATCTGAATAATAATAATAAAAAAAAAACAGGATTATTACACAATGTAAAATTGCAATAATAAGATTCGCGATTTAAAATCTATTTTTAAAAAATCATTACTTCTCAAACAATCCACTTGGCAAGCTTATCACCAATCTCTCTATTCACGATACAATCAAGTGGTAAGTGCGGCAAAACTACTTATTAGTTTTTAATATCTCCGCGACATGTCTCAAGGTCAGTTTCAATTTTCTTCTCCCTCTAAGGCACCATAAACATTTTACCGTCCTGGTTCGACAGACGCGCAAAATAAACCCCATGAAGTTACCGATCTACAAGCCTTCTACTCGACCATACTCCGTAAACACTGACATAATGATTAAGGATATTCAACCATGGAATGGCGCTATGGTTCTTAATCTGGCAAAACAACATGAGGGAAAAAATGACCATACAGTCGGTAAGGATTCTGCATGATATTCTCAACTTAAAATCTAGATACATTCCAGTCTAAAGCGCAAAGGGTGTCGCACCAACTAAGTCAATGATCAATTCCGAAACAATGCGAGTAATGAAACGTAACCCTTATAATTAGTTTTATGTCATAACTAATAAAACTCAGCAAAAGTTAACAAGCCAAATACTTGATAGTTTAAACCTCTCTCATCCTTTATTCCATTTATTACACAATATTCAAGAACTTATACCTTATATTAATGCTTACAATACTTTATTTAGAAGTACATAAGCTATAAACAACAGTTGGACTACTCACCAAACATTCATACATCCAGAAAGTCAGTTACATAATGCAAACTTATCAATCAAACTTCTTCTACCACAAGAGCGTACAAACCTCTCAACAAGTCCGGATAATCATGAACCCTGCTGGGCTTGGCGCAGTGCTCAGTACTCAGTTCAACTTTTCGAGGAGAGGCGATCTGAATTTTCAAAATCGAAGACTAATAATACCAATACTGAACTATTCTCTTCTCTATTAGGTAACTAATTCAACATCCGTACAAAAAAAATCAAAAGTAGGTACCGTACTAAATAAAGCCACCCGCTCACTTAAAACTAAATTTTCCCTCCTCTTAATCAACTTCATCACCACAAGCACCACATCATCATCATCATCATCCTCATCATCATCATCATCATCATCATTACCACCACCATCATCAGCATCATCATCAGCATCATCATCATCATCATCATCATCATCATCATCATCATCATCATCATGTCCATCAACGTCGTGAGTAGCATCTTCACTTTCATAATTATACACCTACCCACTCCCCCCCTTCTTCTTCTTCTTCTTCTTCTTCTTCTTCTTCTTCTTCTTCTTCTTCTTCTTTTTCTTCTTCTTCTCCTTCTTCTTCTTAGTTTAGAAATAGCAAACGTTTATAGTTGAAATAACAAAGTATGTAGTAGCTTACCATTGTTTGCAGCGGCATTAGTTACTGTAGTGGTGACTATAAAACAACAGGCCTACATGTAGTAGTACTGTAGTAGTAGTAGTAGTAATAATAGTAGTAGTAGTAGTAGTAGTAGTAGTAGTAGTAGTAGTAGTAGTAGAAGTAGTAGTAGTAATAGTAGTAGTAGATTAGTGGTAATAGTAGTATTTTCAGAAAATGCATTATCATAAGAGAATAACAGCATCCCTTTGAAAAATTTAATAATACAACGAAGTGTGACTTAACTCTCCACACATAAAACATAAAAAAGAGTATGAAGAGGCAGGAAACCAAACAACCGTACCAACGGCCCACTGCCCACTGGGACCTAGCATAGATCTCGTAGTCTCCCAAACCTCAACGAAACGGAGCCTATCCATCGTCGCGACCTAAAACAACAAAAGACAGTAAATAGATCTACTCCTACTGAGAATGGTAACCCTGAGAATTTTTAAACATATATCTAGTCGGTATGAAAATTAATTATTCCTTAAAATTGCAAACTATTAGATCTAGATTATATCTAGATCTATACATACACTGGACCTAATCTTCCTTATAATGATAATCCTGGAAGATGCTCCAGTTCCAGATCTAGGTCTAGTCATCATGTTATGAGATCATTATATTCTAGATTTGTAGATCTAGATCTAGATCTAGATAATCTTGATTAGATCTGGAACTAATTCTACAGGTACTACAGCTTGTTAAGTTTTGGCAAACCATCTCTTCATTCTTAAAACCGTTCAGTCTAAAGCCGGCTCAAGAGGGCATTGCAAAACAGTACATCATCTACATGACTGCCTACCACATGCGCAATATGATATGTACTAGCATTCTACACATTTGAAATAGTGTCTTTAGCCAGGTACCCATTTTTACAGGGATGGGCTGAAAAAGGAGTGGATAATTTTCATTTCTGAGGAAGTCACCATAAATTATGTTCAGGAAATAAATGTTTATTGGCTGGATCATGTGTCTGACATGCAAAATATTGATCCATGCTTCTCTGATGTATTAACTGATTCCGTCCATTCCCACGCTCACAGTGTAATGTTGATTCCCGTTTGATTCCATGCCAACTCTGAGCGTTAATGTGAAACGCGATGCGAGGATCCTTATTTTGAACTGATGTATACAAGTTTTTATGAAACCGAAAGAAAGTAAACAGACCCGCTAAAGGTTTCATTCATTGAATCAGGCTCGATTTCAACTTTTTTGAGCGATCTTGAACTTATTTTTTGCATTTATTTTGATACGTTAACTGTTGCTACGCTAGACCGACAAACAAAATGGCGGACAGCAGAGCTGGGCAGAGACGTTTTATAGCTCAACAAGCCCGTCTGCTGTTTGAAACTTTATACAAAGACTCTGAAATCGATGGCAATTCATCTGATGATGAACCTGCAGCAAGTGCAGCCTCTGATACCTCGTCAGTGTCTGAGCAATCAATTGCTACACCACCTCCACAGAGTCAGAGGAGAAACGTTCATACATAAAGTGCAAATATTTTTAGGCCTTACAGATACATTCTCCATCCATTCCTGAATCATTTGATATATAAAGACATACTTTATTACAAAACAAGTCCTACAAATACAATTGCTAAAAGATCGGGTTATATATCATGCTTCAGCTCGGTGCCTTGAAATAAATATGGCAGGCTGTCCAAAAAAATCTGGATGGAATCAGTTAATTAGAATGCTATGCCAGGATGTTTAAATGACATTGCTAGACAAGAAGTTCTTATCTTGCACCATGCCCATGGTAACATATCTATACACTGCAGATCTTGAACATTTTTTGTAATTTGATCTAGATACAGTTCTATTATCTAAGGAAATTTGAAAAATAAAAAGTTACCTTTAAGGAGTTTAAAAATTAAAATTATT
>BMAT01009762.1:285482-295772 GCA_019649035.1 Elysia marginata | reverse complement strand
AGTACTGGTAATAATAAGTGTTTTTGACAATGCAGATGCTCTTCACCCAATGTTCAGAAATCCTTGTAGGAAGGTGACCAAATACTAGTTCAATGATAATTTTTTAAACTGACATCACTGTCCATTGGTCACTATTTTGGTCTGATTGAGCCAACAAATTATATCTCTAGCACACTTAAACTAAAGCCACAGGAAATAATATCATTTAACCCCCCAAACAGAACTGGTACGTAATTAATACTAATAATATCTAGAGGCCAATGTTATTTTTTCATTGCTTTTGGAGTGGCTACTTTATTTAAATTTTTAGTAGTCTTATTTCAGATACATCTCATATTGAATTCTAACTTCAAAAGCAGCTCATAGTCATACTCAGATATTCTTGAATATCCCTTGGGCAATAAGTTTAGTATCTGCAATTTTAAGAATATTCTCTTTACATACAGACCTGGACAGCACGGATGACTAATTTGATTGTTTTCCTGTCTGTAAATTTGCACTAAGTAGTCAGATCAAACTAATTGATTCACTAAAATATCAATCTTTTCTTGGACTTGTATTGGTAGAAATATTTCCAATTTGAAGTCAGTACTAAATTATACTTCATTCACAGTTTTGATACTGAATTGCCATTTTCTATAAGTTGATGTTTGTTGTGTATGAAAATTAATATATTTAAATGCATATTTTTTTAAGATGGCTGTCTCTAGATTCTTTGTAAATGATGTAAGATCTATACAAATAGTAAGTCTTAAGAAGTAGAATGTTATTACAATAGAGCCTTTAAAAATTTGTATCAGTCTATATCAGACTCAGAGCAAAGTCATACTTCTCGTTCTATCTACATGAACCAAGATGCTTAATATTCAACCTCAACTACTTTCTACGAGTTTTTGTCTCCTAAGCACACCCTGATTTTTTCAATTGTCATCATGCCATCCTTATCATTTTTTTCCGACTAAGTTCGAAGTGGTTTTTGCCTCAGAAAAAAAATAAAGTAAAAAGGGTCATGACAATGCAAATTATATGAATCAAACTCTGGTCCAATTTTTAATTGGTTCCAGGATATTGCTGCTTTGAGTGAAACTAAACTGAAATTGTATGAAACCATTTTAAAATTCAGTTCTAGAAAAAAGTACGAGACATTAGATTATTGAGAACCTCATTTGTAGATGCTCAGTATACTTACAATTACAATGTTGAAAGCGGTCATTACATAGAAATCATATTCATCCTTTTGTAAACCTTTATTTTTTAATTTTTTTAAATTGTCTTTTGTCTTTGTCATTCCCAGGTCTAAAACAGCAATGTCAAGAACAAGCAAGTAATTTTTTAGTTAAAGCGGATTAGAAATCTTCTGTATTTAAAAAAATTTCATCAAGCTTGGGGCTGCATCTTTTTTAAATATGACACTCTCAAATTACTTCAAATGCCCCACTTGGCGGTCAGAGGGTCTCAAAATGAGAGGGAACGTAACAAAATGTCACGGTTTCATGTGTGTACGATATTTTGCCATACGGATCTTGTTCGTGATCTATCTGGGGCTTGTGATATTTGCCCTCTTCAATCGGTGCAACCACTGCGTTGTGACGCCACCCGAAAGCCTTATGGACAAGTCCAAGGTGAAAGACTGGACAGACAACATGTGCAAACCAGATCTTCAAAAGCTTGGTTAGTGAGATTAATAGGCCTACATTTGTGCTTTTATGATTTTTGACAAAGTTTGGTATGTTAATTGTTTGAAGAGCTTTGTTCTAGTACTCAGACCGTCAAACCATTTCAATCAACCAATTTGATTTCTGTTGAGGATAAAATCCGATAATGTATAACACCTCCAAGTACTCAGTATACAATGTAAAAAAAAAAAGATTTAGTCTTAGAGAGACTGAAAATTCATTTTTTTTTTTTTTTGCAATTGTTCATCTGGTTTATTCTTTTCTTCTGTACAAGATGTCACTTCTGTTTCAGAAGATACTTCTCAATAAAGTAAATGTGCATGAAATCTTTAAAAATTTTTTTTCTTTTAAACACCAAGGCAACGCTCTTAGCCTCATTTTACTTGCCACCTGTCCCTATCACCACACAGAAAGGAACTAGAAGCCCTCCTCTGCTTTCATTTTAACCCTCCAACTAATTCTTTTTCTGCTTTTAGCTGTAAATATATATGGAATCATCTTTCTTCAAACAGCCTAACCTATTGATTTTACTGATCAATGTATTGGGTGGGCGCCCTCTGCCTCTTCTCCCTTCCAGTTTCTTTTGTAGAACTGTTTTTATGAGTTGTTTTTTTTTGTTTGCATCTATAGTCCACAAATCTCAATCTTCTCTTGTTTTATTGTGTTAAGCAACTGTAGCTTGGCTTAACAGCAAAATCTCTAATTCTTAACATGTTCAAGACCAAGCACCTGTATAACCACATCTCAAGTACATAAAATAATTATACCTTTGAAAAGTTATCTTTGCTTGACAATTTATTTATAATACCTTAAATGAACTGACTTTATCTTGTTGATTCAATGCTTTTTGTTTTTTTATTTGTTTTTAATTGAAAGGAGTTCATTACGAAGTTGTTCAGGATGAAGCTGCTACATTTGAGGCAATCAGTGCGGCAAATCCTCAGGTGAAAAGCGGGGGAAAGTGGGCTCCCAGTCACTGTAAACCGTGGCAGAAGGTAGCCCTTATTTTGTGCTACAGGGATCGTGTATGGCCACTCCAGCTATTCCTCCAGAGGATTCATCCAATGCTGCAAGCACAGATGCTGGACTATCAGATCTTTCTGGTAGAGCAGGTACGATATTGATCTGCTTTTTTTGGTTCAATCAGTTGGAAAATGATCTGCCTTGTGATCGATTATTATATATACACATTGCAAGGAGGACTATTGTCCCTGTGACGAACTTACAGTGTTTGCAAAAAAAGGAAAAAATAGTTTCATTTTGGAACTACTTTGCATCCAAATGCTTCTCATATGATTAAGAGCGTGCTTGTTTAAAGAAAAAAGTGAAATTTTAAGGTCCATTTCATTGTTTGCGATCTTTAGTAAGCGCTTACACATTAGATACTCAAAATATCTGATGTGTGTATCACATTTTTTAAACAAATTTTTTTAGATGAAATGATAACCCTGAGTCTGTTAAAGAGACAGACGGTCCTTTCTGACCCAATTTTTTGTAATATCATAAAAAAATTTATATTGTAACATTGTTTGGTGGTCAAACCTTTCACTAGTGATATACTGTTTTGTTTTTAGTTTCAACGTCATATAATATTAATACTTATTCTGCTATTTCATCTGTGTTTTTTTAAATACAACAAGTTCTAAAATTGTTTTGAAATCTTGCTGTTATCATTATTTCATGCTGTATTTTTAGTCTGGCACAGGCCTCTTTAACCGTGGGAAACTGTTCAATGTGGGCTATTTGGAAGCCATGAAGCAGGGACCATTTGATTGCATTGTCTTCCATGATGTCGACCTTATTCCAGAGGATGACCGTAACCTTTACATGTGCAATGATCATGCTCGGCACCTCGTTACTGCTGCTGATCACCACCGCTTCCAGTAAGTTATAATATACATAACCTCTAATATGGTTATGATAAAAGGGCGTCGAGTCTGGACTCTAGCTCAATAGTTATAGCTCTGTGGAAATTATAGTGCTCGTATGGTCGATGTTACTTTTTCAAAACGTTTAGTTTGCTTTTCAATATTTTTTTTAAGCAAAAAGACTTCAATTTAAAAGTGCTTGTGATAATGCATGCACGGCTTCACTCAAAACTCTCTGAACCAGTCCAAATGGAATGGCACTATTTTTTCATTATACTATAGGTCGTTGATGTTACAATAAACAATGCATTTTTCTAAATTTCCAACAAAAATTGGCACAAAATTATCCAGATTGTGTGGAACAATATGAGAATCTCTTTCGAACTAATATATGTATAAAGCTTGCAAATTATATCTACCACTCTGAAGGCATCTTCATAAAAAAAAATTTCTGACCTATGGCTCATTGATGCTGGTTATCAAGCAAAAACATGTACAGGGGAAATTATCCTTATTTAAAATGTTTGCAGAGTTTGAAAAAATTATTACTTACAACTTTGTGTACCATCTGCATTTTTGTTATAAACAGTAACAGACGACAAATGCTTGATTTAAACTGAAAAAATCTGAATTCTTCTTTACATATTTTTTGTATACCTAAAGAAGTTTTTATTGTTGTATATGTAGATTTTTTTTTGCCATTGTCTTTCTTTTCAAGGAAGATAGAGGCTTTATTTGGTTGCTGGGCATAATTTTCATTCGTATTAAGTTTTGAGCCTCATGAAAAAACAAACAGCTCATCTGAAAATGTGCATAGGTAACAGTTCTCCTTAATAGACCAATTTCCTTTTAAGCCATAAAATAAAAATACTTAGTGGGTAGATTTTCTCGGTCATTGAGCCTATTTGCCATCCTTTGCCCCTGACCTAGCAGAGAATTGAACAATACTAAGTTCTTATCACACACATGAGCAATTAAAAAGTCAATTGCTGCGAGTGTTATGCATTCTAATTTAATCAAATCAAAAAATGTCTTCACAGCTTGAGGTACTACAACTACGCTGGTGGGGTGGTTGCGGTCAGCTCTCATAATTTCAAGCGCATCAATGGATTTGCCAATATTTACTGGGGATGGGGAAATGAGGATGATGACTTCTCATCAAGGTAACTTATATTTTTTTTTTTATGAATGTTACTATTTTTGATTGGTTAACTCATGCCAAAAGTTCCAATACATGTGTGCCTCTTTTTGTTTCACTAGTAATACTCTACACCTTTAAAAGATTCTGAATGAGTCACTTAAGTTGAGCATTCATGTAAGAAACTGAAAAGTGATTTCTTAAAATTCATTTTTTTGGCAAAAAGACCCTTTTATTAGGACATGGAATAAACCAAAATTCTGGAAAGGAATTGTAGACGAGATAATTGTTTTACCTATTTATATATTGGAATTTTTAAGTCGGTGATGCACCTTTTGAATGTGAAATATGTCTGTGTATTTATACTTACAAACTCATATTTATGTTTTTTGCTAGTCGACTTTGCATTATAAAATTTATCCATGAAATTCTATATCAATATATATTTTTAAGCATATGTCTGTACAAAATTTCCTGAAAGGATAAATAAAGAATTATTATTATTAAAAGCATGACATGCTTCTTTATTTATTAACGGTTGTGGTCCAGATCTAATTTCTGTCAACAGGCTAAATTTAAATAATTATGTCTTCAATGACAATTTTAGTATGTTTTTTTTCTTTCATAGATTACCTACCAATTTTAATGTCATAATTCAAGGACGTCCTCTTCCAGGTTTCACCTGAAATCAGGTTATTCTGACCCCTTTTGTTTGGTTTGAACATACTATATCATAAATGTCTTGAATTCAGTGATTTAATTTAGCATGAAGGCCTGAAGGCGGATGAAAAAAGTTCAGGTTTTTTTTTTTGCCTTGAGGGCATCCCTGATAAATTGTAAAGTAAAGTTTACATGTCTATTACTCTCTCTCTCAGAATGACAGCTTCAAACATGTTGTTGACACGCCCGCCAACTGCCATAGGAAGGTACCACTCAGTGCCCCATATGAAAATCTCCAGGTTTTCAAAGTCTGGGTAAGTTGAGAACCATTGATGATACTTTCAAAGACTAGAGAGAACTCAAAAAGAATTTGAACATAAAACCTTTACTTTTGTAGAGGTATGCATTCCATCTTTAAAATCAGTTGCATACTGAACACTACTAAAACCTTTAGAAAAAAATGCAAATCAGACCACCCAAATGGATGCTAGAGGATTAAAATTGTGTGTATATAAACCATTTTATAAACCTAAAATTTTTTTAGTAACTGCTTATGTATAAAGTTGTGTATGTGTTGGTCTCTTGGTTACAAGAGGTTTACCTTATTGTAAAAATTATAGGGCTTACAATGACTCCAGAAAGTCATGATAGAGAATTTGGAAATGCGGTTTTATAAATGCATTATATTTTTCATATAATATGTCATATGTCATACAATATGTCACCTTTTTACAGTTTATAATTATATCATTCTCAAAAAAAACTTAATGTCTATCAATGTTGTTTCATTTTAACCTAACAATCATAATACAGACCTGTTGTTTTTACAGATTTTGTTAGGAAAATATCAGAAACACAAATTTTCTGACTTTATTCTGCATGATTTTTTTACTGCTGGCAACCACCACTTGGTGAGCTAAACGTCAGTGAGAATTTCTCAGTTTTTGTTTAGTTTTATTAGTTAACTGAAAGTTAGTGAATTGATGCATGTACTAAAAGTATTGTACAGTATCAAATTACATGGAGCATGGTATTACACGTACTATGAACTATATTTTTGAGTCTTTAAAAAAAAAATTAAATCATGGTGGCTGTCCGTGAAATTGCTGCACTCGTACTAAATCAATTCATGAATTTATGAGTACCGTTACATGGTCATACAGATTTTTTAACCCTGAATACAGATTTTTTGTCTCAATCATACTGATTTTCCATTAGGGGAGTGGCAGATCTTATTATATTATATCATTACTACCAGCCCTTGCCTTTTCACATGTACACAATCTGTACTCTTCATACAGTAACAGTTTATTTCTGGGCTGGCGTCGTCGCTGGAAATCTGATGGTCTGAATGATCCTGTAGGCATGGCATACACAGTTCTAGAAACCAAGGAGATGCCCTTGTTCACCCGTGTTCTTGTTGATGTTGGCGGCCCTCCAGACAACATGGATGATATTCGACGCACCCACCCTGAAGACGTTTCCATATGGTGGTGAGTGGTCAATAAAGCAGCTTATTTAACATGAATAACTGACATTATAATAATAATAATAATAATGAAGAACATTTATATAGCGCTTTTACAAAAAGCTCAAAGCGCATTAGACAACAATGACATTGACATCTTTCCAATATACATTCACAGAACAAAATAAAGTTAGGACAGATACATTTGGAATAGGTGTGATTTTAACACAGACTTGAACTCCTGCAAGTCCTTTATCTGTCGAGTGGGCAGAAGAAGCGAGTTCCAAACGTGAGGAGCTGCATATGAAAATGATTTTCCTCCATAGGTCTTAGTTTTCACTGTAGGTACGACTTACGAATCTTTACTGCTACTGCGCAATGTGCGAGATGGTTTGTAAACGCTAATCATAGATGACAAGTACAATGGTGCTTTGTTTTGTAGAACTTTGTGACAAAGTACAGCTAATTTAAATTTAATCCTAGCGTCTACAGGAAGCCAATGTAGATGTACAAGAAGCGGTGTTACATGCTCCCTTTTGTTCTTTTTAAGGATCATCCTAGCAGCATTATTCTGAAATCTCTGAAGTCTCTGAATTGATTTTGAGGGCAAATTAGCTAGTAAAGAATTACAATAATCAAGCCTTGAAAAGATAAAAGCTGATACAAGACACATCAAGGATGTTTTACTTAGAAAAGATGACATTTTTCCAATCTTAGAGAGTTCACAATACATTTGTTTACAGATATTTCCAATTTGAACATTGTTAGACAGCATGGAGTCAAAATACACCCAGGTTTTTTGCCTTATCACTAAACTGTATGTTTTCATTGCCAACAACAAAATTACCACCTGGCATGACACACGTTTTTACAGTATGTTTTGTATTAAACATCACCTCAGTTTTATCATTGTTTAACTTAAATTTATTTGATAACATCCACGCACCAATCTTCCTCACGCACGATTGCATGGACACGACAAGAGAGGAAATTTTAGATGGAGCAGCTGAATTATAAATCTGCATATCATCTGCATAAATGTGATAGCTAAGTTCATGAGCCCTGATAATAGAACTAACAGGTTTGGTATACATGGTATTATCATTATTATGACATGAGAATAGTCCTTTGAATGAAATGGAGTAGCATGGGAATTGTGTGAATGGTTTTTTATCCGTTTTCACACATTTTTCTTTTTACTATTTTTTTTGTCTTTCTTTTTTTTTGTTTAGAGCTGATGGCATATATCAAGCTTTATTTCTTGCTAGACTTTTTATGATATGTGAATGTAATATAAACATCTAAGGTACTATGCCTTTACCTTTTGGAAAGTAAAGATTACCACATAAAAAAGCTGGAATTTTTGAAAGAACAAATTATATTTTTCTCTTTTTTTAAAAAATTGTGGTGCAACCAGTACATTTTGCAATTTAGCCCTAGTACATTAGTAGATAAAAAATATTTTTTGTCTAAATTCTTGTTAAATTTTCATTTTAACAGGGATGCAAGTTTTCTGATTTTTGTAGGAATTATGATTTTTTTCAGCAGTTCTCTGTAGCTTAAAAAGCTGAACAAAGTTAACACTTATAATTTATGTTGAAGAAAATCTCCATATTTATGATTTGTGATAAATACAAACACTTCTTTTGGCTTGTATAGTTGTTCATGCCAAGTGCAGAGTTGTTTCTACCTTTATAGTTGGTCTATCAAAGATTCTATAAGGGCAGCTGTTAGTTATCAGTGACAGGCAGGGCACTTAAAAACGTTGTGCTTTTTGTGCATAAGCTGCTTGCATCCCTGTTTTTATCTGTTTCTCTACTTAAGTATATTGAATCTTTTCTTTTCCAGGTTTCTCACCTACTTTTACCCCTGAGAAGGAAAGAGGTGGTGTGCTTTTTTTCTTCCAACAATCATTTTCATTTTTAGCAAAACCACTATCAAATCAACATGGTCAAATCATTTTTACCAGTGAGAAGGAAAGTGATGGAGTGCTTTTTCTCTTTCATCAATCATTTTCATCATCATTAATTTCATCTTTAGCCAAAGCACTATCGAATCAACACAGTGAAATCATTTTTTACCAGTGAAAAGGAAAAAGATAGAGTGCATTTTCTCTTTCAACAATCATTTTCATCTTAAGCGTAACTGCTATCAAATCAGCATCATCAAATTGTGTTCATTATTCATATCCTCCATTATCAAACATTTATAATTACAGAAAAGAAGTGTGTAACTGAAAGGTTCTGTATGAAGATTTTATCCAGACAGTTGGCATGCTGAGTGAAAGAGAAGGGTCTGCAGGCGTGTGGATGTGCTTGAATGTGACTGTGAGTGTGATGTGTGCTCACGAATTCCAATTTTTTTGTTAATCACCATGAATATAGGAAACCATGTGCTTGTTGAGATAAATTATTCTAAAAATATGGTTGTGTAATACACCTGCCGGCGTCATGCTTTTCTATTTAAACACCACATTTTTTTTGTGTGGTAAATTACATTCTTTTGGGCATTGTGATTGGCTATTGGGAATGCGATTAGAGTGCATATTATGGTTCCTTTTGGTAAACTTCCTCTCTAAACTCAACTTCTTGCGGGCAAGAACGATAATTTTAGGCGCTAATCTCATTCCCAATATATGCAGTATTGGCCTTTAGTGCAAGGAGCCCACCTAGAAGCCCTTAACTAAGATTATTATGACAGTGTGCACTGTTGTAGAATCTAAAGGTAGCTTTAGTCACTTGCTGCTGGCGTTGTGGTTTTTTGTTTCTTTTTAAAATTTTTTTACATTGTAGTTTTTTAATGATTGGGAAATGGTTTAAAAGAACATGAGAGATACTAGAAACTTTTGACTTTAAAAGTATTTGTATCAGTCAGTATTAAACGAAATAGAAATTTCTATGTTCTATGTCCCTACAGTGTTGGGTGGAGCTTGACCCTTTTAAAAACGTTTTTGTACCCTTAAGACATTGATTCAGGTCTTTGAAAATGTATGCCCCCTTACTAATTTATAGGAAGCCTAAGCAGATTGGTCCGGTTTTATACAATGGCTGAAAATTGTCTTCCCTTTAAATGCCACTTTAAAAAGTTACAATTTATACTCGCTGGTATAGAGCGGTTCTTTTAAAAAAAATTATTCAGACTTTACTAAAAAAACAAACCGTAACTTATAACTCCTTCAGTTTTTGGTTGCTTTTTCCAGCATTTCAATTCTTTAATCAGATATTATGGGGTTTTTTATCGATTTTATAATCATATGTATATTTTGTCCCTTGTCATTTTACATATATATTTTACATTCCATGAAGTGCCTATTATCCCTAAACCCACCTCATGTTGTTGGCTGTTAAATGCATTATCAGATGTGTAACTGACCCCAACAACTCTGAAACTATATTGTTATGTATGCTGTCGGGCAAAAGAAACACAACATTGAATGGCCAACATGTATGAACTAAAGAACTAAAACAAAACAAGACTTGT
>BMAT01009762.1:267569-285146 GCA_019649035.1 Elysia marginata | reverse complement strand
ATCATGGTTAGAATTCCTAAATAAAATTATTCAGTTGTTTTTATCAGTCTAACTTATAATCGAGTCCGTAGGATTTACGTGTACATCAAGACAGGCTCATGTTAATAATGGCTGTGGCCTCCTTGGGCATCAATGACAGCAGCTTATCGACAAGCAGGAGGGAAGAGACGAAACATATAATATTGCGTTTCTTTTGGTGGTGAGTTGTGTATTTTGTCAAGGCTCCATCTTTCGTAAGTTTTAATGCTATTAGCTTTGTTGTGTGGTACTTATTGTGCCAAGGTTTTTTCTTTTTAAATGGAATTGTTAACACAATGGTGGTGCCGTTTTTTGTTGTTTTTTTTAACAGCAAAAGGGAACTTCTTTCTAATTTCAAACAGGACTAAGATTTAGAACTAAGATCTGTTAGTCTCTTGTATGGGGCTTTTTTGAAATGTGCCTCTTCTAATTGTAAAGCATAAGAGCATTTACACTTATGCTTTTTATTTATTAGGCATCAGCTTTTGTATCAGCTATACTAGGCCTATAACCAATCATTCATACGTTTATTCTTACTCTATTATCTCGTTTCTGTTAGCTTTAACTTTGTTTTCTTACCTTGGCTATTCTTTGAATACTCTTGTCTTGCTCAATTTCTTTAAACATTGATGTCAAACTTCAAATTTTTTAATTTAACATTTCATGCTTGTTTTTCAACCTGTTAAAATTGTACATTTTATTTTCTGTCATTCAATGTTTGACTATTTTTTTTTTACAGCTGAGACTGCTATGAACAAATCATGTAAAGTTATTGTAATCTTCTGCATATATTCTTCTCACAAAGCAGTGTTGGCTGAAGAACACAAAAATAATATGCATATTCTGTTTTACTGCTCTTTAACATTTTTTTAATGGATATTTGCTTGCTTTGTCGATTTGAAAGACTTCTTATGTATTTAACTTTAAGCAGTGCCAGTTGATTATGTTTTTGGATATAGGGTTATTGAAGAGAATTTGTGTGCTATAGTTTAAATACCACAAATTTTCCTTAGCTTTTTCATCTATTTTAAAAGTTCATCCATCTTCTAGTACCTAAACGAGCTCTGTGGCCTAGTGGTAAGACACTCACTCAGAGACTGGGAGGTGCGTGGTTTGATCCCCGGCCGAGTTAAACCAAGGACTTTAAAATTGGTATTAGCAGCTGATCCGCCTAGCGTCTGGCATTATAGATTTAGTGTTAAGTCTGGTCAGCCCGGTGTCAGGATAATGTGACTGGGTGTGGTGTATGCAAGTGCCCCTTACATCACTGTGTGGCAGCAAGCTTTCAATTGTCCCAAGCGCTGTCTTCCATAACCTTGTAGTTGAAAAAAGATATTAAAATTCAAACAACCAACGAACCAACTCTAGTACCTAATTTGAATGTAAGTAATGTAAGGATTAAGTTGATATAAATTTTGCTTATTTTTCAAAATTAAATGTTTAGATTGTAACCTTTATGAAGAAAACCAAGCGTTTTGGGTAGATATAATGAAAATGTCAAAAAGCTTATAGCCAAAAAGCGTCAAATAGCTATAGTGAAAGGATGAATTTGCAATATTTGCTTGTGTGATAGGTGAAACCACAATAAGTTTATTGAAAGAAAGACTTTGTATTGCTAACAGACTTAACCAAATTATTATAGGCCATTGGAGGCAGTATTTGAAGGGAAAAAAAACAAACATGGAGATGATACCAGTATTCTTTTTCTTTGTTGAATAAAATGGTTTGTTATATCAGTTCTCATTTCCTTTCTTGAATGAAAGGGTTTGAAATGTATTGTAATAAAGCTTTTATTAATCTTGACTTGCTGAAAGTATAAATATATTTGCAGATCTAAAAAGCCCACATCAAGTTGTTTTAGCCCAGAGACAGACTATTAAATATACTTTAATCTGATAGTGCTTTCAAAGAGGAGAAAAGACAGGAAGTTAAGAAAAAATATTTAGAAAAAAGAGAGATGATTTTTTTTAGAAGAAGAAGAAGAAGGAAATGGCCTCAAAAAAGTACAAAAATACATTAACTACACAGTAATGACACAAAACAAACATTAGAAAAAAAATGCCAATAATAAAGCTCAAAGACCAACTTTCTTGTAGATCCAATTATAATTCCAATAAACCAAATGAAGCACAGAACTTAGGAAAAGAAAAATTAAAATTAATAAAAGCACACTGCCACAATATAATCATAGTACTACACAAAGCACACTTATAAATTTGAAATCAAAATAAATCTAAATATAAAGAGACATACTATACTTCATAATTGATAAAATGATACAAAATTTTTTTCTAAGCACTTGGAAGAAGAATCTGGAACTAGTGGAAGCTGAATTCAAATGACTTTTCTTACTACTACTAGATAGTAGATCTACAATATATAAACGTGCAGAATCACTTATTGTCATTGCCAATTCATGATACTTAGCAAAACACAGTTTTTTGCACAGGGGAACTTTACAGAATTTGCACGTAAAGCTGGTCTCGATTGGATAGCCCTTTCGAGTTTTGGTCTTGTTCATGATGCAGAGAACACATTGCTTTTTACGGCCCTCAACTTTCACAATTACATGATGCGTAATTGTCTCTGGAGTAACCGCCACCTGTTTGGTCGCCCTGCGACCAGGAAGCTTGCGGGAAGTGTACCCATTTAGGAGGCCTTCTGCGACATCCCCTTAAAACATTAAGTGATCATAAGACTTGCAAATGTCATAAGCTTTGTTGGAGTAGCGCCAGGTGACAAACGCATTATAAATGGCAGAACCCATGAGGTGCCAGAGCAGGTACTGCCACCATTTCTTTCCTGGTCTGCCGACAGTAGTATGACAGGTGCTGGTCAAAATTGTCCACCCCTCCCATAAATTTGTTGTAGTCCTCCAGGACTCTAGGCCTACCGCTGTCAAGTACTCCAACAACTTGGTTAGTAGATAGAAGATTGATCGTACGCTTGTCATGATAAGCTGTGGCCACAAGATTGCCCTTTTGAAGCTGCAGTACATCTCATCGAGTTTTTACATTTCTCTTCATTGCAGGTGGAAGGCCCTTCCTGTTGGACATGATTGTCCCACACATATATGTGTTATTTGCCAACAGATGATTGGCAACCTCCACAGAAGTAAAGAATCTGTCCATATAGACATGATGTCCTTTGCCGTAGTGAGGGGAGCACAAGGTGTCTACTACCTCAAATCCTAGAGGCTTGCCGGGGTCTCGCCTTGACGCCTTGCCGGTGTATATATCATAGCCGAGGCGAGCATCGCATACAGTCCAAATTTTTATGCCCTACTTAGTTGGCTTTGCGGGTATATACTGTTTAAAATACAGGCGGCCCTTGAATCCTACCATGCATTCATCTACACTGAGTTCAGCGTTGGCCTGGAAATGCTCAGCAAAGGTTTGTTGAGTTGCGGTGATGACGTTGTGAATTTTGTGGAGGGGATCGAAACCAGGCTGATCTTTCCAAGGAGCAGATGATGTATCTCAGACGTGGAAATAGCGGCTGAGATTTTTGAAACGACCAATTGGCATGATTGCAGAGATCCAAGGATCATTGTAGCGTGGATCTTCGCTCCAGTACATCCACAAGCGGGGAAGACACTTGATGCCAAACATAATTTGAATGGCAAGAAATGCCCTCATCTCATCAAGGTCGGTGTCATACCAGGTGGAGTTTGGTTTAGACCGCATGCATTGGGATGCGTAAAGATTGGTTTGCTCCACGAAGATTTTGATGAGTGCCAGAGGAAACATCAAAAAGAAATAATCCAGTGGTACTGCTGTTGTACCAAGGTTATGCTGTGGTCCAGGCCGCTCATCGTAAACCTGGATGACAATGTCTTCTCCTTCTGCCTTCCATCCGACAGTTTCTGCGGGTCTCTCGGAGGGCGCAGGCTCAGCTGCAGCCGCAGCTGCATCGTTGCTGTCTGATCCAGTTTCAGCATGGAGCTGTTGATGAAAAAATGTTCAAAAAATTTTATAGATTCAAATCCATCAGCCAAAAAATCTGCTTTTCAATTACATCAATTAGTATAATTTTCATTAAAAATTAGAAGCAAAATTGTAGCAGTTCCACCACCCAACTGATTAATACCACAAAAGATGTTCCAGCAAAAAAAATTATATTGTTTACTACTAGGTTCTAGTAATGTTTTTTGGACTAATTGTCTCTAGCAGTGCTGGGAAGACATATTTCATTTAGAAAATTGATCTGTTTTAGACGAATCTAGGGGCCTGTACTGAGGCTATGTAGGCCTAGAATATGTTTATGTATAAAGAATGTAACAATTCAAGCCTAGATTTATATTAAGATGTTTAAATAATAACATATACCAAGTTTGTGTTAATCACATATATTATCATATAATATCAAATGTAAAACCCGAAAGACAAGATTCTGACTATCACAGTTGTGGATTTGAGTCTGCCACAGAGCCTTTAGCCAAGGTCTATCTGGGCTACACTAAGCATCGGTGATCGGTCAATTTAGACATCTATAAATAGTTTACTGTCAAGATCTGAATACCTGCATTAGATCTCGTGTACAAATAAACTAGATCTAGATCTAGAAACAAGAATTGAAATTAAATTCAACCTGGAGACTCTAGCAGTCTAGGTTCTAGATCTATATATCCATATCTAGAATCTAGATCTAGATTATGATTCAACTCAATTCCTCAACGTCTGCATCTAAATCCACGTCAGACTCGTAGTCAAGCTCAGTGTCACTCTTCTCTCCATCCATTTTGGACCAAAAAAGCAATAAATACGCGATAAGAAGACAAAATTGATGAGTAGATAAAACAAGGTGCGCTGCAGACGGCAGGAGAATGTAGAACAAACCAGCAGAAACAAGCGCGCGAAGGCAGCGTTTGGGAACATGTATTACTGGCTTCTTTTTGCGGTATTAGGGGCCCTGAACATGTATACTTGTTCTATATATTCTATAGTAAGAGTTTCCGATGACGGCATTTGCTAAAATTAGAAAAGAGATACATTTATCCACCAATCAAAAGTGTAAACAAACGGGGGGGTGTAAAGGCCGGCAACGGCCGGGTTAAACACCACACACCCCTCTTTAGCACGGCCGGGATTGGCCGGGATAAATGCGATAGGGTTAAGATATTTACTGGCAAAAATTAGCACAAGTCATCTCTATTCTGAAGATTTCAGATCTTCTATGTCATATTTGACGCAGACCAGTCGCAAGATGAATCATTCATCTGATATATTGTAAAATGCATTTTTTTTACTACCATTATCATTATGAGAGTCAATGTAAAAATATGTCCTTTGTATTTTTCTTTTATTATTTATTGTCAATGAAGATTTTCGTTTGACTTTTTTTTTGGTATGAATTTAAATTTTCTATGTTTTAAAATTTTACATCATGATCATGTTTATTATTAATTTTGAAGTATGATTGAACTCCATCATTGTATTGTGTTACAAGATAATTTTTTTTCCTTTTTAATATTATTATTTCAGATGATTTTGACTGCATTTGTGAATCAGAGAGAAGTCAAAGAACATTATTGTACTAGACATTTTTTACAAAATCATTTTGATGATGATTATACCATGTTATTGCTGTGATTTACAGATAATAAATTATTAGTTATGATTATTTCTTACTCGGTTTTGAGTTGTTTTTTTTATTGTTAGTCTGCTCATAGAATTGTTTGGATTCCGTTAACTTAAACAATGAATTTTATCATACCTTGTTCAAAAGGTTTCGACTGCTTATTAGCAGATTCTAAAGTCCCTATTGATCAGAATTTCCTTATATAAAATCAGCTGAATTCACTTTATATGTGTGGGAAATAGAAACAGCAGTTTAAGTATTACTTTAACGCTTTCATTACAGAAAAATTCTTCTTACTAGTTCTATGATGGAGCCTTTATAAGTTAACTTAGCCTTGAAATCAGGATGTACTCTATAAGTAATTGACGTATGTTGAGATCAATTTAACTTTAAGGAATGTATTGAAATTTTCAATGCATATCTTCTATAGTAAGCACAATTCACCCTAAGTTATGAAAAAAATATGTGCAATGTTCCATATTTAATTGTAAAAACCATCTGGATGACTCAATACTATAGATGTTGCAGAAAATGCTTTCCCAATAATACAAAGTTTACGTCTAGATTGTTAAAAGTTAAGGATAGAATTGGCAAAATATTGTTGATTTGCACTCTCTTTGCAAGAAGCAAGTGGATGAGATTTTCATCATCATTTTTGAGGTTATTACTTTTATGTTGAAAGAAAAGATTTTTATTTTGAATAAGTAAACTTAAAAAGGCAACTGGCTTCCCCCAACTTGAATATTGTGCTAGTAGTGAAAATATTGAAATAAATAATGGAGGCAGCCACAGCGCAATCAAATGATTGATAGATATTAAAGGAATGAAATAATCAGTGGAGAGAAGTAGGCTTTAAGTAAAAATGCTTGAAATGTCTGCATTTAGAGTGATTCAAACCTTCGACTTAAAGTAGCGGCGGCACCCACCGCCTTGCCATGTAGAAAAACATAGCTTACAACATGTGGCAACTATGCTGGTTCAAATCATACTAAATGCAGACATTTTGGGTATTTTCAATACGAGCCTACTTCTCTCCACCGCTAATTTCATACCTTTCAAACTATTAGTGAAAAAATTGGTCATTTTTAGATTGAATTAACATTGTCAAATTTTAGGCAACAGTATTAGAAATTTACAACTAGGACTCTTAAACATGCAAAGAGAGTGGAGAGGTGGGTAAAGGGTGTCTATTATAAGCATAGCACTAACAGTGTGTAAGCAGCCCTGAGAATGTTAAATGATGAGTGATTTTTTGCACTTTATAATATGTCTTTTCATGTTTTGTTTTCTATGGCTCTGTTCTCTTATTACCAAGGTAACCGATCTGGGCTCTGGTCATTTCCAAATAAAATTATAGGGCACAAACAGAGAAAACATGCAGATTTTCTAATCTCTTCTACTTTTCAACACTTATGTTGTCATTGAACATGAGCCCTACAGTAAAAGGAAAGCTTGTGGTAATGATGAAAAACAAAGAAAGAACACTTCATAAATCTGTATTCATATCACACAAATAAATATCACGTTTGAAATTAAATCAATTCACAGCATGTTGCATTTTCATGTCTTTAAATCAAAAGAAAAAAATTCAATAAATTCAACAAAAATATAATTAGATCATTCATAAAAAAGCACAAAGAAAAATAAGAACTCCTAGCCTACTGGATCTTTGGTTTGAACCTTGGTTTGAACATAATGGGTAAAATTGCAATACTTATTGAGATTAAATTATAGCCTTTTTTTTCTTTGCTTCTTCTCACTATGTGCTTAATTTTTTAAAAATATAGATAAGATCTAAAGTTTTACTTTTTCTATTAGTGTGTGGGAAAAATCTTTTCAAGTTTTTGTGAACAAACTGTTGGGCATAATTAAAATCATTCACCAGGTTTTTTTTTTTTGACTTTTAGAAACTAGATGAAAGAGTACTTTTAGGGTAAAATTTTCACATTCCAGATCTATATCTCATTTCCATGGTTGTGTCACTCATAAATCAGGGCTGCCACTTATCCGTGGATCGTGGGAATATCTGTGGGTCTATGGCCTGATCTGCGGATTTTTCGTGAGATTCTCCATGTGTCCGTGGTCTTATCAAAACTTATATTTTTGTAACCCGTGGCCCAAAAAGTGTCCATGCCAACCACGGATACACGACGGCGGCCGTTGCCTTATCGATCGGTAGGCAGAGAGGCATTCAGTGATGAAGAGTGGCGTTTACCACAGTTCATTAGGCTTATCCATACCCGAGTATACAATCAGACTAACTTGACCCCTGAACTTGCGAGAGTACAAGTCAACATTGGCTAATATAACCAATGAAAGAGCGGTATCAGTTCAGCACACCTCGATCTCATAACCGGCGTCCTTCACCTACCTGCTCGAGTGGGGGGACTCAACTCCGTGGCGCTGACTCCCTAGACCAAGAGTCGGGATTTGCCGATCGCATTTCACCTTTCAGCATGATTATTCTTGAGTTTAAAATGCCGCTATTTATAAACTACCCCACTGATTTACATATTCTATACTTATAATAAAGTATCCTAGATCTAGGGGTGAACGGGCCATAGGAAACGAATCAACAAACTTCAACTTCACAAACTTATATCCCGGCTTCTATGAACCGCACAATGTAAACAAAACCACGTGAAAGATTGGCATTTCATCTGATTGTCTGCTAAGTTTCTTAACAATCCCACCTTGATCATTATAGTTTGCTAACTATAAATAAAAGATCACTGCAACCCAACGGTATTTAGTTGGTCAAATGATCGCGTGATACTGAATACAACCGCAAAATGTATGTACCCTGAAAACACTGCCTGCTTGTTCATGCTTATGAGGCTGTCTGGTCACGATAGATCTAGTCTAGATTAGTTTGTAGTTAGATTGTAGAGCTAACCCAAACTGCGTCCTGTTTAAGTTTAATGACGCTAAATCTAGTAAACTTTTAATTTTCCAGTGATAGTGGTAGAGATCTAATCCAGATTTAGATTAAACCTATCAGATTAGAATAGTCTACCATGGCCCACATCAAAAGGGTAGTAGATAATGCTTTCACGTGCCACCAAGTGAAGAGAGCAAAAGCTGCTCATATCAGCCAGCCTCCATTTAAACAAGAGAAGTGCTAAACGAGGTTTTTTTTTCCTTTAAAACTGCAAAGTAGCATTGTGACCCTGAGTGACTCTCTTGTGGTAACTCAACATCATTCTGCATTGACTTAACATTAAATGATTCACCCATCCAAATTAAGAGGGGGGTGACATTTGGGATGCTTTGGTATGTAATTTGGTAAAATGTAATTTTCACTTTTATATGTTCAGTATTTTTCTATATAACTAAGTTTATGCAATATATCACCACTTTTTGTTGCCATAAATAAAGAAAAGCACTTTTGGGGAGCTGAGAAGTGACAGCTTAAACTAATTAGTGCATACAGTAAGTAAGAATTTGAATATATGTAATTAAAGTGGGTTGTGAAATAAATACTGTAATTTCAATAATTGAAAAAATAGGCATGAAAAATTCCTTAGAATTATATAAGGTTTGATAAAGTGGGTAACAAACAATTATCCTGCTGTTGCCTTTAAATTTTCTTACAATAGTTATCAATGTTTTAATGTGTGGTAATACCCTGCAAAGAGGCTTTTTTTGCGATGAGCGTGAAAAAATCAGGTGATTGAACCACATCTGAGTGGCAGCCCTGATAAATAAAAATGTACACAAATATTGCTCTGTGTAAAAACTACATAAATTATGCTTATATTAAATATTTAGGTTTCAATTCAGTGGAATTCCTTTAGACCAAAATTCTAGGGAATAAAAAAGTTCAAATAAAAATTTAAAAAATTGAGTTAAGCCATTGTAATCTTTATAAAAGGGAAAAACTATTTTAATTCTTAAAACTATTTTGGTTTTACCCACTATTTAGGTAGGGGTTCACTGCATTTTACATGGTTTGCTGGTGCCAACAAATACATCTCACTCTCAGATCTCTTAACATTGGTGCATGGTTTGAGTAACGATTGTATGTTATGTAAGGCAAAAGAATACATTCTAACTGTTCTATATAAAAGACATCATCAGCTCGTTTTTCTAGTATATTCTGTAAATGCCCTGCATTATGCAGTCTTCTGGTGACACTGCTCCAATCAAGTTGAACTCCACATGTTGCTGCGTCTTTTTAACAGTCTAAAATAAAGGAGAATCGAAAAAGACAATTACCATGCCTTTTTAAACAAAGAACGAAGGAAGATACAAAGGCCTTCAAACACATAGGCATAGGGAAGGGAAGACCAAGACAAAATCTATATAATTTTCAAAAACAAATTCAACTCTAAGAGCAAGCCTAAACACAGTGTAACATTATACTTTATAGAGAGCTACAAGTTCAAAATAAAACTAGGTAGACTAGAACATTTGATGAATTTGCCCCTGATTTTAATTAAATAGCTAGACAATACTGTAAAATCTGAAAAACCTAGAGGTTTGTTACAGATATAAAGTTGGAAAAAGACAGACCTGAAGGTTAAGATAAACTTCCTAAAGAAGAAAGTTTAATACTACTCAGTAAATTTTGATAGTCACTGATACTACAATGTATTACATCTTGCAGGGAAGGTCATGAATTTGAAAAAAAAAATTTCCATAGGTTGAACAAAAGATCGTCAAGATTCCAAAGGTTTATCACAGGTGCAAGAAATATGCATTTAAATAACAAGGCAGCACAAACCTAGATTTAATAACTGTAAAAGGAAATAAATGGCAATGTCCAGTAAGTGAGTTGGCTTGTGAACAATGAAAATATATATGTCTTGCGGAAAAAATAGGCATCAAGTTTCACACACTTTATCATAGCTTAAAGATGTGCAACACAACACAAATGTACATAGAATACACACAGATTGAAAACATAAAAGGAGAATTTTTTTTTGAATGGAGTGGATCAACAAACTGAAGATATTACTAACAAAAACAAAAATTAAATGAAAACATAGTCGACTTTGCATAAATTGAAATTCCTTAAGTTGAGTTTCAGTTAACTTGCTTGTTTTGTGTGTGTGTTCCATGGGGATAGTAAAGGACTTGTATATATCTCGATTTTTCATCTAAATCAATGTTACTGTTTCAGTGTTTGTGATCCCTGAGATCGACTAAGCAGGGTTGACTATATTTGTTACTGGATTAAAACAGGACAAATAATAAAAAGTAAATAAAACTTTAAAAAAAAAAGACATCCATATGTCAGTGTAGGCAAACTTCAAGTCTAAAAGAACTGCAAACACATTAAATCCAAAAATAAAATCAAGCACATCTAGACGAACAAATCTAAAAATTTTACTCTTCATCTCAATGATTCAAGTAAAAAAAAAAAATTTCTAATGTCTTTCCACAAAATTTTTAAAATTTAATACCAATTTTAATGTTACAATGCTGAGAAAAAAGCATTGTTCATTGAAAGTATCAACTCTTAGTACCGTTAATGTGAACATTGCAGAATACAACTCATTTGCACAGATTGCAAGACATTTTATTCAAAAAAGGAAATTTTCATTGTGGAAAGTATATTCTGCCTAAGTCTAATTTTTGTTGTTAATAGTTATCTTCGTAAGAATAGATGTGGTAAATCATTTACATGTATCACAATGTAATAAATACTTTCATACTTTTACTTTTCTCTTCTTCCCAACCTTGCCCTCTTTTTCTGTCCCTCCCCTTCCCTGTATTTATTCCTTCTCTCTCTCCTCATGTCATGTCTCTTATTATAAATTGAAAGCTGTAGCAGGCAGCTTTTTTTTTCATACCGAAAATGATTCTCAAGTTCAAAGGTTATAGGTTACAAAAAAAAAAAATCAGATAAATAATAAATTTCAGAAGAAACCAAGAACTTTTAGCTTTTTAGTCATACCACATGCCATCAAGTCAATCAGGACCAAGCTTATATTCACCGAAATTATGATTGTTTCAAGTCTTTACTGTCTATGGCATTACTTTTTTGAAAAAAAAAAATTTCAACATCTACAATCATAATGACTTTCACAGACAGCCAACAATAGTCATGTTTAAAAATTACTTTTCTCATTAGGGTATTTGGAAAGCAAAACAATTTTCCCACAAAAGATGGCTGAGACCAGGCAAAATAAGTAAAAAGCAAACCACAAAAAAAATAAATTAACGCACACCAAACAATAAAACCAAAAGACATTTCAGATCCAAACTTCCTCCTCTCACAGAACTTGAAAATATGAAAACTAATCGGGCATAGGAAGGAAATGGGCTGATGAGAATGCTAAAAAATATAATAAGAGAGCAAACCAGATAAGCTTGTCTGTTTGGCTGCATCTTTAGTTGATATATCACACTTGCTTGGTTTTTTTTTACCACAAAATATTCTCATATTAGTATCTTTATTGACATTTATACAGCAGGCTTGTATGTGCCCCCTCATGAAATCATCTAAATTTTACTGCAACTACTGAAGGTGGGAGCCTCCTTTAGTGGGGTGTGAGGGAATGCTTTGGCAGGAAAGCTATGTACTTTTAACTATCAAATATACAGTTTCTAGGCTATTTTGAGCTCTGACTTAGGTTTTTGGTATAATTGAATTTGACCAAAGTTTTTCATACACATCCAGCAGAGGGTTTCTATTCTAAATTTTGTTTTTCTTTATTTAATTAAAATAGCGTGGCTGGATTTAGATCTATGCAACAAATAATGCAGGGCTTAAAATTAGATAAGATAATTTCATCAAATACTTTCATAAAAAACTTCGCTTTCTCCAATTTTTTCAGCAACATTCACAACCTAGTTACACAAAGAGTAATCAAACATTCCCTTACCACATACAAAGGACGGGGTTACACAAATGAAGCAAAACCCAAGTTTTTATCAAAGATCAGAAGATGAACAGGACTTCATTTTGTATAAGTATTGTATGTTATGAAAGAAAGTGCTTGACTTTGATAAGATTAAGGTTGTAATGCATGTAATTTTGTTATGAAAGAAAGTGCTTGAGTTTGATAAGATTCAGGTTGTAATGTATGTAATTTTGTAAGTTTATGTTTTATGTTTATGGAGGACTTAATAATAATAACAAGAGTAAATAGGCTCCGGTCCACATCATATTATCAATTTTCAATCATTATCAATACTATAACTCATCCTTCCTCCCTTCTTCTGTCCTCTCACACCCCTCAATCAAAAACAGTAAGAAAACAACAAAACAAAAACAGAGTTGCCCAGTTGTTGCTTCCTTTTTCATCAATCCTGATTCGAAGAGGCAGGCTCTGACCCTTGCTGCTGTTGCTGCCTAGCTGAGCCTCGCCCTGAAGAAAACAGCATAACCAAACATAATTACATTTGAATAATTTTAATTTAAAAAGATTATAGCACTACTGTTTCTGACTGCTTAGAATTTGATCTAGATCTGTTAATAAGGTTCATAATATTCAGCACTCAACTCTGGTATACAACTTTTTTTTATCAATGAATTAATGTTAGATTGTAAATTCAAGGCCTATACAAAAAAGGATTACATGGCTGAGTCATTACCTATTAAGTTTAGGATCATAGATCTTGCAGATGAAAACACAAAACAAAAAAAAAGCAAAACATTAATTTTAGGCCACATAGGCCACTTGAAACTAGTGCAATCTCAATTGAGAAAATATAACCTGAGGTCATCGTCCACCAATCAGACTATGAAAAAAATTCATTAATCTAGATTGTTTTAAGTATGAAATTTTATTTCTATTTTTTTAAATTTTCAATTTACTGGTTTTTGAAGATATAAATATACATGCACAGTCCCAATAATAAAAAAAATTGTGGTTCAAGTTATTTTTTGGCATTGATTTTCGATTACTTCCAGAGCAACTGGTTTCGAAGATTATGGGGGATCAACAACATTGATATTTTTCTTTTTTTCTGGAAAAAAAAAAGGATTTGAGGAATATCCATAGTCAGGGTCTTAAATGCATAACAATAAGCTGTCTAGTTTCTTTTTAATGCTTATTATAGTTGCACAGTAAACAATAGAATGTATTATAAACTTTCAATTTGTGGAAAAAAAAAAAGTTTCAATAGAATTTTGGCTTTATGATAAAAAAAATGGTCCATTTTCTCTTAATCACAATCAGAACCATCGAATCCTTATGAAGGACTGATACACATATGGACCGAAATCTTTTTTTTCCCTAGTACAATACCATTGCGTATCTGAGAAAGAGAGGCCAAGATACGAAGCATGAAGGCTGCTGGCACCGTCACTGTATCTCTGGTCACCTCTAGCATACGCTCATTACATCTGACAATCTGAAAGAGACCAACAGAATGTTCCAAGTGTAAAGAGAAGGTCAATACCTCAAACCTTTTTTCTTTTAATTCTAAAAACAATCCATTTTAATTAGGTATTTTTTCCTAACTGAATACTGTCAGAAACTGATATTGCCAAAGGGCAGGGGATCAGAAACATGTCCATGGCTTTCATATCTTCATGGCTTGCACAACATTCAAATACTTGTTTTGCCTCTGAGTAGAATTAAGACGTACGGCTGGTTAATAAGTTTTTCATCTTCTATTCCTAAAAATGGTTCGGCTCAACCAATATCCTTCTTTCTTGTGAGGTTACACAAATACTACTTTTGTGCTAATACACCTTTTCTCTCCAATTCTTTTTCCCATTGGTGAAATTTAAAAAATGTGTAAAAAAAAAAAACCCAACCAGCTTCTACTCCTTAATTTTTTTTGTATCTGTGAACTCACAATGCTACTTTCACATTATTTGAAGATAAAGAGGTAGGCATATTGAAGCATACTCAAAAATATTTTATGAGTATAAATAAATGTAATGTTATTAAGGGTCACTAAAAATCAAAAATTGTTTTCACAACCTCAAAAAATACATAGAAAGAATGGAGAAATACAGTACCATGATACAATAGTGTAAAAGACTTGTGCTTGTGGCCTGTGCTTATCAAAGAGCTGTTAAATACACAAAAAAGAAGAATTTAATCCTAAAGAGCAAACTTATCTCTTATGAGCCACTATGTAATGTGTACATATGCACTTACTTCTGCAGATTTCTCTTGATCAAACTGGCAGTCCTGCTCCAAGGGGCTCCATATCTTCACATCATAATCTATGCCACTAGATGCCAACACTGCAGATAAAAATAAAATATTAAAAATTTAACAGAAGTGCACACAAACTTTACTGCTCATGAAATATTATTATATAAAAATAAAAAAAGTGTTTTTTGTCGACCTTTCATATGTACAACCAGAAAAAAGAAGAAAAAAAACCCCAACAAATAAATGATTATTCCAAGTACTCAAGTTGAGTTTCGATTTCACAACGATGATGAACTTATGGGTAATACAGCAGGGGTTTTAAAAGTCTAATCTAGGTAGTATCATAAGTAGATCAAAGTGTTTTTATGGTGTTTGTTTTGAACATAATAAACTACTACAATACTATTAATATACTTCCACTACTAGTCAAATTTTAGAATTGTTGTTTTAGCAGATTGACAATGAACGAACTGAACAAAACACTGTATGTTCCTCATGAATATCAACGGCTCTGTGGCCTAGCGGTAAGACACTCGCTCAGAGATTGGGAGGTGCTTGGTTCGATCCACGGCCGGGTCAAACCAAAGACATTAAAATTATTATTAGCAGCTGATCCGCCTACTGTTTGGCATTATGGATTTAGTGTTAAGTCTGGTTGGCCGCGTGTCAGGATAATATGACTGGGTGTGGTATACGCAAGCTCTCCTTACATCACAGTGTAGCAGCATGCTTTCAATTGTCCCCAGCGCTGTCTCTGATATAACCTTGAGGTTGACTGGGACGTTAAAAATTCAAACAACAAAAACCCTCATGAACATCAACTTAATGTGGACATAACTGACGCCAGTATCCTCCAGCTCAATGAGCATCAGTTAGGAACACTTTTTGCACATTATGCAAAATATGTTGTATGTAGGCTTTTTGAAAATTTTATGCCCATGCTTAACTTAACTTCGAAGTACAACATAAATGTATCCCAACAAAAGAGATCTACTTCTTGCTCATTCAATGATAATGTCTGAATAGCCAACACCTTTAATAAAATCACAAATCACACAACTTGCCAAAATCTAAAAAAAACCTTATGTTTCTAAAACAAGACAAAAAAATTGTAATACAGCATTAAAAACATATTTTCTGAAACAGTAACAGTTTTAAAAAGTAAAATTTTCTTTTGTATCTGCCCTTTCTCTAGGCAAGTACAAATACCGTCCATTCCGCATATTTGAAAAGCCATGAGAAAAAAATTTAACTTTAAAATTATCAATATTTTGATTTAGAGATGTAACTAATAGAAAAGAAATAAGCTTTGTAACAGAAATATAGTTCGAATTAAACAACCATAGAAGATATTTGGACTCGACTATACATATGACAGTCAACTTTTTAAAATTTTACAAACTCTTTGACTAAAATTTACAACTTTTGACAACATTTTTGGGGAAGTTCACTTTCATTAGCTAAATTTACCTGGAGAATAAGGATTGGGCTGGACACAGTTCACCACATGCTTGTCAGCATCAAGATACATGACCAGCCGGCCGGTCTCTCTTTCCCAAAACATGATCCTTCCACAATCAGAGCCCGACATTACATAGCCCTCTCCATAAAAATTGGCCTCTTTGATCTTTTTAGAAACAGAAAAAAAAGACCTTGAATCACCATTCAAAAAAAAAAAAGATTTTATTTTTGAAAGAGGAAATAAAATGATCTTTCAAATCTTATATATGGAAGGCGACAAACTAAATCAGGCACAAGTCACATTTGTTTTAATATACTGACTTATTAACATTTTAAAAAACTGTATTCCTTACCATTCAAAATGTTGAAAAAAAAAAATTGAGCTTTATCTTATCTTTATCTTGGAACATTTCATTTTGAAAACAATAAAAATTACCTACTTTATAACAAGTATTTATTACACTTGACTGGTTGCAATTTAAAATTAAGTAATTAAAAGTGAAACAAACACTTCACTCCTGAGGCATATTAGAATGAATTCAAGGAACCATTGGATTCACGGGCGAAGGATAGAAATGTAATAATAGAATAAATTGACCAAACACCCAACTTGACTTTAAAAAGGCAATGTATTTACAACATGATATGATATCAAGATGTTTCGTCTGAATGTCATTTTGTTTTGTAAATGTACTGTCTTAGGAGACTTAAAACTAGTTGTGCTGATTCAATTGGTTACCTCACAGAGTAATATAAAATCCTCCATCCCTATTACAAATCAAGTTTAGCTACGTATCGATTATTTTATCTTCAGGGAAGTTCAATATTCTTAAGCAGTAGAATCAAAAAAAAGAAAAAGAAAAGAAAGCAAAACAGAATCTATTTAATTTCATCATAAATTGTAATTGTTTTTTAATTTCTAGAATGGCACCTGAAATACAGTAGAATCCCTTTAAACCGAAATTTTGGGGTCCTTCTAAGCCATTTCGGGTTAAAGTCATTTTGGTTTAAAATAAGTCCTTTTTTTAATATAAATTCTAAAGGGAAATAATCGAGCCCCAAAACTGCAACATCACAAGTTGTCTCCCTTTGCATTTTTCAATCAATAAAGCCCACGGACATAATGTGTGTTCATTGTTGATTGTTTTTTTTTTTGTTTGTTTTGTTTTCCTCTGTTTGACTCAACTGGGGGTAGGGGTAACATTTAAAGTTCATTAGCTGTGCTATTTCCGCTGCATTGCCTATAACTACTGGGCCTGACAATGGAACATTCATCGCCATCGCTTGGCGAAACTAGGCAAACAGCCAAATACTGCATCCTCTAGTCCCTCGTGACTGCAAAGTTTCGTTTCCTTTGTAGCCGGTCGAAATTTCGAGTAATCACGGGCCTTTCGTAGCTTCTCTCTGTCTTTCAAAACCGTAGACAGCGTTGAGTTAGGGATGCTGTGTTTCT
>BMAT01009762.1:180851-190853 GCA_019649035.1 Elysia marginata | reverse complement strand
AGAGAGAGAGAGAGAGAGAGAGAGAGAGGGGGGGAGAGGGGATAGAGACGGATATATAAACAAAGATGGTTATAGTTACAGAGCGATCAGATGCAAAATGCGAATAAATTTCAATCTTCCTTGCTTAGATCAAGACAACCGATCGTCTTCCAGGAGTATGATATTGCCTCTTTTATAAAAAAAAAAACCCTGTTGGAAGTTGACTGTCATTTCTCTGAAGAACATTATGGAAAAACCTTAAAAGACTTTCGCCATTTCTAAGAGACTTTCGCCTATCCTTCGACTTAGTGTTTGTTTGAAAACAGAAAATTTTGAATATACCCGGAACAGGAAACGCCATTAGTATTGAAATTATCTGGTTAAGACGCGGCTGGAAATCAATAAAACCAAACGTGAAAACATAGGGGTCGCAATCATAAATTTTCTGTCTGCGATTTTTTTTCTTAAATGTCTGAATAGAAAGTTTCCAAAAGCATCAGTTTCCTTTGCCAATAAAATGATTCACAAAGGCAACGATTCAAACTACTTAGTATATGTGAATCTAGTACTCAGCCATTAAAATTCTATTTTGGGCGTCAGTTCATCCCACACGAAATTAATGCTGCTACTGCTACTGCTACTACTACTACTACTACTACTACTACTACTACTACTACTACTACTACTACTACTACTACCACTACCACTACTACTACTACTACTACTACTACTACTACTACTACTACTACTACTATTATTATTATCGAAATGTACTTTGTTTCAGTCTCTGAAATCCAGGCCTTTGCAGACCAAAATTAATAATACAAAGCCTCCCCCCCCCTCCCCTAACAAATACTCAACATCTATTTCTACAGTCTAATATTATAGGCCTATAAAACTAAGATGAAAGCGGACAGAAAATGAATAGGTGGATCAATAAAGTGTACAACGTCAGAATACACAAGTCTGTCCGGTGATGATTACAATCCTCATTTACCTATTATAATGCTCAAGAGTCGCACGAGATCTGACGCACAATTTCGGCCAAAGGTGACGTCTGGACAGTTCATTAGGGACTGGGAAGAGGGAATGTGCCTCCTCGCGACTCTTTGGAGCGGAGGAACTATAGAAATAACGAACTAATATGTTTCTGTTCACTTTAAAACCTCACTATCCCCCCAATAAATGTCTTCGGTTGTATAATTAAAACAGGATGTTACTAACATTACTATTAACCAACCGGGTCGTTTATAAATAGGAAAGGCACGGGGAAAAAAATGCTCAAGAGTCGGAATCATTTTGCTTTTATCTTTGGAATAGATCGCACGAGTTGACTCTTTATCAAATAATCCTAGCCCACCCTGTCACGTTAACCCGAAATCACGCATCATTTTTATGATTGGGGAGGGAAATAACCAGAAAAACGGCCACTTTGCGAGAAGCATCTAAAATAATTATATTAAAAAGATTATTGAAGTCAAGAACATGCACATTGGTGGTGTTTGCAAGCAAAGTATCCACGCTGAGGTCAGTGGTTTAGGCTGTGAAGTTTTAAAGACATTTCTTTCATAACACAGGAAAACAACTGATGTAATACTTGAACCGGCTATTACGTGTTTTTTTTTTTGTTCCACCTGATCTTCAGCAAGTAGCGTACTCATTTTTTCACATGGATGCAGGTGAATACTTCTCCGAATATCAAAGAGATCGCTGACTCTCATATCTGATGTTATTATTCAATAATTTATCCTTGCCATAAAAAAACTCATTGCCACTGCCCCCAATGTCATCTTTTCCCTTCAATGTCATTGTCCTTTTTATAAATCAGTACCACTATTCTGTCAGTGTCATTATTATCATAAACAAAGCACACCCATCAATGTCATCGCTGTGGTTATTTTCATATCTTTGTAACTTTAAGGCTGTGATCAAAGTTGAACTGGAAATAAAACAACCGCAGGATGCATTGACGCGGGATGTAGAGACCTGAGAGAAAACTCATTAAAACTGTCAAAACCAAGAATACTATTGGATATCTGGGGCAGCCCTTTCTCCAATCAGATCACCGCAAGAATATGGAGCAGCTTACCAGAGAATGTGGCCACTACCCCCACCCTAAACTCTTTTAAGAGTAGGCTGGAAAAGTAGTGCAAGTATTGGGAAAAGAACACCCACCACTAGTACCAGTTTCTCTCCTTCCTGCCTAGAGTAAAGACTTTCACGTACCGTGCCAAACGACACACGCAACCACGCACTTGTTGAACATCGACGGACGAACGAATTAGTTCAAACCTTGACATTGTCAAGTCAAGTCAAGAATGTCATTTGGAGTGTATAGGCAGTGCTTGGAGTTTGCAGAATGTCAGTATTTGAGCGCCTAAAAGGCAGTCATGCTGTAATGCTCTGAAATATGAGTTGAATTTGCTCTTGTGTGTTATGGCCTGCTGGGGGAAATATGTAAAGTCTTGAGACTGCCTTCGACGGTGGAAGACTATTTTTTTATGGCTGCAGAAGCTACACAACATGAATTTGCTTGCTTATTTTTGGAGACACCCCAAGATCACTTTAACCCAAGGGCACAGTTCGAAAAGTAAAGACAAGGTAGAGCCAGGTAAGCTAAACCACTGTGCTGGGTCCATTCTTATCAGTGTCAGCGAGTGGTCAAACTGAACCAAGCTCTTTAAGATAAGGGTAGGATAAGTCTGGTTGTAACACACATGGAACCTGTTTCACCGTCTAAAGCTAAGGTATAGCTTAATATAACTATCGTAAAGCCCTTCTTCACGGCTCGGGCGAGGAGAAACGGCCGAGTTTATTCAAGGGACCTTTAACTATGACCCTCAGTGTATCAAGACAGAAGGCAATGGACTTAAACCTAACCTTTAGTTACATAATTGTTGTTTGTGTTGGCTAACCGCCACCTAGAGGATCATAATGCTCGAGACCCAATTTCTTGCGACCGATATTAATCACCCCCACTCATATTCCTGTGCTTAATGAGGCATAACAAGTTCGTTGGCTAAAGATTATGTGTTATCTGTTTGTGTTAATACCTTGTAGCGAAAGAAGAAAAAGTTGCCTGAAGAAAAAAAAAGGCCCAATAATGCACACGGGAGAGCTCAGGTTCCTACGAAAGTGTATTGATTTTGCTAATGACGCTTTCTGCATGAAAGTTCAAATTTACGGAATTGTCTATGGATTGCAAACAGTTTTGACTTCCTTGTTGTCAATAGAAAGTGACAAAACCGTATGTTCCTTTATCCTTAAAGGATAGTCATAATTATAGTCTTTTTAGCATTGAAAGAAGGAAACTATCGTTGTACCATGTTGTTTTTTTTTTTTTGCTTTAGACCAACTGTCTGGAACTCACTCCCTTTAAACACCTGGGAAGCTAAATCAATAGAACTAATTAATAAACAGTTAAAACACTATCTATTTCTGCAAGCATATTTCTAGGTGTTCTTTTTAAACCTGTAACTCCTTTTGATTTGTCACGTTAGATAAACTTTAATAATGTGCTTATGTTGTCGTGAATATAATTGTTATGGATAGGCAGTATATAAAAATTCACTGCTATTAACTGCTATTCATGCTTTTTTTTTACGAGCACATACTTCATTGCTTGTAAGTGTATGTTTTTTTAGTCAATGTACTTTTTTTTCAAAAAAAAACTGATGTTCTTGAGTATATCATTTTATTTTTTCTGTAAATCTATGTTTCTTGCATTAACCAAAACAATGTGCCTCTTGAAAGGACAATAAAGATTTATCTTATCTTATCTAATTCTGTGAACCATTTTATCGTTTTTAGAAGGCGTTTCATCATCAGAAATCAAACGCTGTATGTACTCTAGTATCATCAGCGAACTTATCAAGATGAAGTTCATAAATTTGCATGCGCTATGTCAAAGTATACACATTTAACGATAAATAGAGAGTATGTTACCCACATGGGGTATATAATTGCAGTCGTTGCTGATTCTGTTTAAACATGGTTAACACGTACCAGTCTTTCATGGGTGTCAAAAACCCTTCATCTCTATTACCCGCATCTCGCTGGGGGCGGGTCTCTCTCTCTCTCTCTCTCTCTTTCTCTCTCTCTCTCTCTCTCTCTCTCTCTCTCTCTTTCTCTGTCTGTCTCACACACACACACTTTTTTAAGACAGTCCCTACCTATTTTTAAAACGACAGGACATCATACTCTCACTAAATCGTAGATTGTTACTATAATCTGAGGACTGCAACCCTGCGGCTCCCTCACGTTTTCAACATAATGTGTTTCGGCATGGATGGTGTATTAGAGATAAACAAGCGGTTTGCTTGCAAAATGGGGTCACGGGTTCGAATCCTGTGAGATCTAGTTGTTGCATAAGAGTCCAAAGACAAAAAACTTATATTCAATATAGGAGTAAGATATGATGTTCGACTTCCAACAATAGAGGATCGTGTCTATCCGATAAGGTAAAACGCCTCTTTCAATAATAGCAGCCCCTTGCTGTGTCAGGAAAAAGCAAAGATTGTATCGCGCCTTGCTATATTGTGAGAAACACGTATCGTAGGTAAATTTGGCGCTTTATTGTGTTCATTTTGTCTCACACGAGCGTAACTAGTAACCGAAATAGATGATTTTGATAGGGTTCTCCACAATAGTTTAAGTTTTTCTAAATTTAGCTAAGAGTCCACTTGTCTCATTTGCCCTTTGGATTTTTTTTTTCAAATTTAAAGAGGTTCGAGAGACTTCACTTTCGAAAAAATTACGTATATTAATTTTTCTTTAAAATGTATATTTGGATTGGTTGCATGGCTAGACCTTGTCTCCGTTTTAATGCAGCTTTCCCATTGAATGCAAATACATGTAGTTTTTTTTTTCATTTAAGTTCTGCATTAGCACACTTAATATAAAGCCTCCTCGAAGTACCATCATCTTCGTATTACCATTACATAATATGGCATGGTTCAAACTAGTGGCCCAGTATAGCGACGAAATACTTCTAACATGACACTGCAATGCCCCTACTAACTGCAGTTTTAGGTTTAGGTGTATCATTGAACGGAAGTTATTGTGCCATCAGTTATGGATACACATAAATATTTTTTTTTTATATTCTTTATACCCATTCTCTTTTTGCGGTGGTTAGAATGTTTTAAACATGTACTTCAATTGTGTGAAAGATGATCATGTAAACAGTTTCGTATTACGCAGTCTGGAATGAGCTAGCTTGGCTTGATTTTATTAATGGGCATTAATAGAAAATTTCGCCTGCAAACTTCCAGTGACTGTGTGTCCTCATAAAGCAGCTTCAAAAGATACCACGCTAATCGTTTTGACAGTTTTAAGCCACATTCTTTTTTTTTTTTTTTGATAGCAAATCATAAATTATTGTCCTTTTTTATTTCCAAAACGAAAAAGAGTAGAATTGTCGATACTGACTTAATGGGGGCAAAATAAATACCCACATTGCCAAAATTTTATGAAACGCCTATAAAATGTCTACAACCGAATGTGTAGTTAGGCGCTAGGATGCAACCTTCGAATCTCTTGAGTTACTAACCCAAGTGGTGACCTTTAGGTTACGGACTTGCACATCGACGATATAAGAATTATCACAGCATATCGTATCATATCATTAAAATGGCTGAGCACTACTGCAGTCCGTTAAATGCCCTAAAAATCATATAGCAAGAATGTATCAAAATCATATTTGAGGGACATTAATTCACGATTAGTATGATATATAAAAGGACGAGTCCTCAGTAACATGTAGTAATTTATTTTAATTGGATAAACCAATGATGCCTGATGCTCGTTTTGCACGTACTCATACAATTTTTTTAATCACCTCCTGTGGTAAATATACGTTTCAAAATCTGATGTTTGTGAACAATTTTGTACAGCTGAATTAAATGGCTCGCATTTTCTATACCCAACTCTCGGCAACTAGAGATTCTTTTTAGCTATCCGCATACATTTCCTAAAATCCCGTAAGTTTATTTGCTTCCCTCTGAATAGTTTTAATATATACAGAACTTCTCTTGAAAAAGGGGGCACCAAATTCAACTTCCAAAAAAAAAAAAAAAAGAAATTCAGATGAGGGATGTATAAGGAGAAAGAAAATACATATGTCCCAACAGATAAAGTTCTAGAGATGATACCCATTAATCTGTTTGTCATATGTCATATTTATACAACCATCAGATTTATGGAAGTTTATGATCGGCAGGTATGTAATCTAGCTTATATAATTTTGGTGTGATCGTTTTTCTGTGGATGGAAGGGCTAAAGCTAACTCTGTTAGCGGATAAGAGGGTCCCAATGGGAAAGGTTGGCACCAACAGCACTGTCTTATCGCGTGCCAAGAATGAAGTTTTGGGTCTATGGTGAAATAAATCTTCGCGCATCTGAATACAGTCATGTTTTGTCTCAAAATTATTTTCAAAATGTGTGCAAAGAGAGAGAGAAACTCACACAGCTAAAGAGCTGTGAGAAAATGGCTGATGTGTTAGGGGGGGTATAAAAAGTAAGAACAAGAGAGAGAGAGAGAGAGAGAGAGAGAGAGAGAGACTTTATAAAAGGGTAAAAAAATTGACGAACGAATTGAAGAAGACTAGCAAAGGGGGGAGCAGCTAAAAGGTGAGAAAAAGCATCCATTCTACTCATTTCTTTCATTCAGACCCCGGCCTGCTTTGAGTGAATCCAATGTCTCATTCACAACCACTGCATCTTGAAATATCACCATTGATGATCAACATAAAAAAACGATCTTGACAGTATTGAATGCAAAAAATACCGATTCCGTGGGCCCCCGTGGGACTAGTCATGAAAACCTTTATGTGTATGACGAGCATGCAAAGAGTACATGCAAGTAACAGCTGTGTATTTCAACAGAAAAGCTGCGAATCGTAAACTTCACTATAGTACTGATAACCATGAGACAAGAAGCTGGATGATCGGTGAGGAAAGTGAACGCCAGTAATGCGTTTAGATGGACATTTTATACCATGAGAAAGATATTTGCTTAACGACTCCTTTCCGTCGCCAGCTAATCTATGTCATCGAATAAGCCACCGTAAGACAGAGGATATTGATTGGGAAGGTGTTCAAAATACCCATGCCACCGTTCTGATTATCAATGGGTGCATCGACCTTACCATCGCCAGTACCTGATAATCTTATCATCAATGCTTGNCCCCCCCCCCCCCCCCCCCATCTTACATTGCACTTCGAGAGAATTCTAGGCGAGTTATACTTTATAATGAGTAATAATCAAAATAAACAGCTATTTATCTGAAAATTGATGACAGACGTATCGTCGCCTCAGTATTATAATGTACTACCTCCTTCTTTATTCTATATGAGATTATGGCAATATAATATTGAAACAGCGTTACATCTAGATCTAGAAAAGAAAACGAATTGAAAAAAAATAAGCTTTTTATAAAACAGCAACACAAAAATAACAGATTGGCCGTTTCAACGAGATTGATTTCCGTTAAATTGGATGGCTCTCGGCCAAGTTTGTCGCGCATGAGAACACAATATGGCCTAATCTGATCCACGATAATCGAAATGAGTCACTGACTGACATTTTGTTACACACAATAACTTCACGATCATTTTGTGAGAGAAAAAGGTAATGCATACAGTAAATCTATTTGAAGAATCGTTTTTCAAAGCTAAATACATACTTGTAGGCTAGCTGTGTTGTAAAATTTTCTGAACCACTCAGTCAATTACGATAGAATAGCTGGGTTCGCTCGTCACATAACCGTGCCAGTGGCTGAGCCTCGGCGGTACAATATGACACAGTTATCGTTCTTTCCCTTCGATAACCTCTGGTTCATAGTATAATTTCCTAAAGATTTGTTTCAAAACCACCCTCTCTTGTGTGTAAACTCCAAAAAAGTAGGAGGGTGTTTAGTTTATCCGAAATATTCTAGTGCTCAGTCTGAGCGGTATTTTAAAATATGCCACTTTTTAACTACAAGATATGCACTTTATGGACAAAAATGGAAAATAAAAAGATAAAAACTTAACAAACAATTAGCATTGCTTAAACGTTTAAGGAGATCTCTTTATTAAAAAAAGTTTTATTTTTCTTTTTTTTTTTACATTTGTGCGCCTAGGGTCTTGAAAGAATGTCACCCATCGGCATACCACAATCTTGAATGCCTTAGCCCAGATTAATTTTCGCGCTGGCTTGTCACCTTTTTTATCCAATTTTTTAATAGCAAAGAATATCTTTGGCCTTGCAACGGCAAAAAAGTCAAATCAAAATCCGATACTAGATCTAGACCTACCATTTAAATTAATAAAAAGGAAGTGTATAGCTGTTATGGGAAGAACTTGCAGCCATTACTGCTACAATAGTTATGACCTAATCTACCACCAGCTTCTCACTACTGGTGTGGAATTTTGTACCAAGAGCGTTTCATTTTAGGTGCGTAATACATGTAGTTTTTTTCCTACTGTGCCACACAAAAGAGTGCGCAATCTGCAAGACGGAATGCGGAAGAGATTGGCGTTTTCCCAAGACTCACGTGACTCTACTGAACCAAGGTCAGCACCATTGGACGTCCCCACCCTCGACTTTCAGCGAGTCTGGGCTTCCGCTGGCAGAATCAAATCTACGACCCACCGGTGACCCGCATCTTCGCTCAGAGATCGGATCGGAAGGTACGTGGTTCGATCCCCGGCCGAGTCAAACCAAAGACTTGATTTAAAATTGGTATTGGCAGCTGATCCGCCTAGTGTCTGGCATTATGGATTTAGTGTTAAGTTTGGTCGGCCCGGTGTCAGGATAATGTGACTGGGTGTGGTGTACGCAAGCGCTCCTTACGTCACAGTGTGGCAGCACGCTTTCAATTGTCCTCAGCGCCGTCTCTGATATAACCTCGAAGTTGACTGGGATGTTTAAAATTCAAAACAACCAACCAACCCGCATCTTCGACTGAGTGCTATAAATTTGAATACAGCAGAATTATTTACACTTCGAGTTGATTATGTTCACATCAAATGTGAAACAACTATTTTCTTTTTTAATAACCGTATCTTTTTATTATAAAGTGTCAATTTAAATTTCGATCAGAGAATAAGATGAGGTTAGGCTATAAAAGTTTATAGCGGAAAAACTAGAATAGTAATGCTAATTAATTCCTTTTCATTAATTTAAGGACAAGGTCTGTCTTTGCTGTTCCTGGATGCAAAAGAAAACGGATTAGAACTATAAAAAAGAAAAAAAACTATAACACTTATCTTTCGCGAGTCGCCATTTTAAATAACCTAAATTATTCAACACACAAAAGAATGTCATCCTTGATTTTCGCTAAGACTTACTACTGGATTAGTACAATCATGAATATGCAGAAGAAACTAAGTCCACAACAAAACCAAACAGTGAAAGTAATAGTGACTTTTGCTTCCTTTTCGGGGGAGGCGATCCAAAACAGAGCATGCAAAATAAAACATGATCACGAATAAATGTTCTTAACCTTTAAAAAAGCAACTTAAGGCGATGACTATATACTGTTATGACTATTAAAAATTAACACATTACAAATCCGTTGCAAGTCTTGACACTAAATGAGTAGCACATCATGCTAAAGAGAACTAGTTCATTCTTAGAATGAAGAAAATAAACACCTATGAAAAGGGGCTGGTCAACAAGGGTGGATCGATAACAAAGTCTATTTTTAAGATGTAATTACACGAATACGGCTGGGGACAAAGGCGGTCAAAGAAAGTCAGTGGCTAAGTATGTCTTATCTTGAACCAAGAAAGATTTGACTTCAGTGAGAGATAGGGCTACCGGAAGGAAGAGAGCGAGAGCAAGAGCGAGAGAGAGAAAGCGAGCGAGCGAGAGAGAGAGAGAGAGAGAGAGAGAGAGAGAGAGAGAGAGAGAGAGAGAGAGAGAGAGAGAGAGGGAGGGAGAAAGAACCAGATAGAGTGAGTATGGGGAAAGATTAAAGAAGCAAAAGCGGGTAAATGACACTGAGTTAAGCTAAATCAGCGGTGTGAACATCGCAG
>BMAT01009762.1:92843-128193 GCA_019649035.1 Elysia marginata | reverse complement strand
TTAGATCATCTTCAAACCAACGTTTAACAAAGGTACTGCTATTTCTGGTTTGATTCATGTTTGATTCAATTAAAGGCCATGCGGAAGAATTTAGCTATTTTAGTTTTTAAATCACAATTCCGTTTCTGTGTCATCGTGACCTAATTGTACCAGTCTATTTGCATTATAAATATTAACAAAACTTGGATGAATTATGTGTATTAACTAAGAGGATACTGTTTGCATTAGTTGTAACTTTAGTATAAACTTTATTTGAACTTGATGCTACCATTAGTTTAGACGCAGCGGGCAAATTAATTGACATGTTAACAAAAAAGTTAAATGCATAGTGTGCAGTCAGCACTGAGCTCGGCGAGGCCCAGGTCACGGGGTCACAAGGTCACTGCGCCCAGCCGACCGAGAACTAAGTTGGCGTTGGCAAGACGCCGTGTAAATTACAATTTTGTTGTCATAAAGTAATATTTTTTTTGTACAGATTAATCTTGTTGGAGATTAACGCTTTTTTTAAAGTTTATTTTGAAAATTATGAAGAGATAAGATTAGGTCAATACCGCTGAAAACTACTGAGACATTTGAAGGCAAACATAATCTATTTAAATTTTGACATGTATTCAGCATCAAAAACTTAGTAGTTGTGGTGAATGCACCATTATGACTTAAAATAAGTAGTGCCTATTGAGAGCTTCCAAGTGAAATAAAATTTCATTTGCTAGGTTGATATTTTCAAGGAATGTCCCGTTTGTAAATGTAAATTAGAAAGAGCTTTTCAATTGCTAATTTCTATTTCTCTTGTTTCAGTTAAACCCGTTGATGTTAAAGGCAGAGCCCAGTATAGGTACACCACAGCTGCATAAAGGTTCTTCAGGTCCTCTTGGGCCATTAAAGGTAAATGATTATTACAATGGAAAAAACCCCACCTAAATAAAATAAAGATACTATGTATCAATGACATCTTTTTTCAATGGTGCAATATACAATGATGCGAGATGACATTTTTTTTCAACTATACAATGTATAGAATTAAAAGATATATATGAGATTATTTTTTTTTGAAAGTTAAATCAGTGACTAGAGGCTCAACAATGCTATGTTTGTAAATTGTCATCAAGAATCCTGCTGATTTTCCTATCTTCATAATTTGATATATATACATGACCCCTTATTTGCAGTCCTATTGTTTGTATGTTGATTTCTTTTTTTTCTTTCACACGCTAGTCTGCTGAAAGTGCAGGTGGTGTGACAGGGAGCCTAGGCAGAGGTTTGGGCGCCAACTCCCAGCAAGTTGTTGGTAGTCTTAACACAACCACAGGCTCTCTGAACAAGTCAAAGAGTTTGAATCTGACCAGTAGTGTGAGCCTGCCTGTCTATTCTGGAGATTATGAGGAGGACGATGTAAGCTCTTTTTTTTTCTTTCAGTCATTATTCAGAGGCAATTCAAAATGTTTTACTTGATTATAAACTTGAGAAATCAAAAAATTGTAGGAAAATATTTTTGAAACCTTATATGTTTTATTGCTTTCTTACTTTAACTTTATTTCCCAACCCTGGGTCTATCTGTTTCTTTTTTTGTTTTTATTTTTAATTTTAGGAAATTGACAGACCAAAAAACAATGCCTTTGATTTCGGAGCACATGACATAACAGGACTGGGATATGAGGTAATGCTGTTTCATGAAAATTCAGATGATTTTTAAATTGTTTTTGCTAGTTAGCTTCGCATTCAATCTTATTTTTGCACTTTATTCTGAATAGCCGCTACCTAATTGTTTAATCATGTGTAGTAAGCAAAGGTTTCTAGAACAATTTTTTTGCAGGCAATTGCTTTGCTAAAGTTTCCAACTTGGCAAAATTTTCAACAAATGTTAAAAACTAAAAAAAGAAAAAAAAAGTCAATACTGTAGAGACTAAATTCATACAATAGCTTGGTTCGACTAGGAAGAAGTTATAGTGAAATTTTAACTTTCATATCTGACCTTACTTTAAACTTTTTTTTAATTTCATGTGATTTAATTGGATGAATTAAATTCTGTCTTTCTTATACATCCAAAGGAATCAGACCCAGATTCAGATGAGCAGAATGAAAGAGCCAAAGAAGAATCTGAGAGTGACAGTGACGATTATAATAAAGAAGTGGTAAGGGACATGTTTAAGGTGACATAACTAATATGCTGCAGTTGATTGTTGTCAGTTCTATTCTAATTTTCAACATAGTGGTTCTGACCTGAATCTACCACAGGGTCCTATTTATTGTTGTAGAATTGTGTATCAAAAGTGTTCCAAGGGCACATTTTTTAATCTTGTCTAATACTCTTCTGATCAGACCACATAAAGTTATGCACAATCTGCAAGAATAGAGGCAGAAGAGAGTGATGTTTACCTAGATGTATTGTGAACCTTCTGAGATTTTGATCAGACCCATTGCTTTCATGATAATAGGTTCATTGTATAAGACAATTCGTTAGATCTAATCAAATCATTTCTACCTTTCTAAAACTTTTGTGATCATTTAGATTAATTAACGCGTGAACTATGGAAATGCAAATTTTTTAGTGGTATTTTGGGGAATATAGTACATAACAAGGGTCTCCTGTCACATCCAATTTTTCTCTCTACTGGTCTTTTACGTCTCTATACATTTTCATATTATTCACTAAGACAAATATAGTCGTAACTTTAGAGAAATGTTCTTGAAATTTTTTGTTGCAAGGACAAGAATGTAAAAATAACAAGATTTGATCCATCTTGGTTTAGCTTGATTATTGTCTTAGTTGTCACAGGCGGAGTACTTGTAATGTATAGTACAGCAATACTCTTACCTTTTTCCGGAAATTAAATAGTTTTATGGATTTTATGTTAAATGAATTAGATAATCATAAAGTAATTTTACAGTTGTTTGTTGTAATACTTGTATCAAGGTCCTTAAGTCGTCTATGAGAACCCAGTAGATAACAATGTGTTTAACTATTATTCTCAGGATTTTGGCCTTGATAAAAATTTGTCAGAGAAACTGCTTGAGTTTGAAAATCTTGAACCAGGTTTACGTGGGTCTCTTGAAAAGGTATGTATATATTGTAATTATGTCAATCTTTTTTTTCTTTACTTTGTAGTTCAAAACCAATCCATTTTTGCTTTAGTTTTTTTATTTATGTTTGCGTTTCCCTTTTTTTATATAAGCAGAAGAAGCAATGCTTTCAACTTTGCAAGGTTTTCTCTCTTTTTTTTTGATTTCAATTTTAGACTTCAATTGTTATTGCGAGTAAATGATCATGCAAATCGGATTACGTGACTTTTCGGCTGCACACATATTAAGAGCAGCAAAGCTTTAACTTTATTTATTTGATATCTTTTCTTTTATGTTTCTAAATCTTTACTTATTGTAGCAATGTTAGCATGCTATATCGATTTAAGATTAAATTTACCTTCAATGAATTAAAGTTTGATTTGTGGTAATCTTGTGTAATTAGAAAAAAAAAATAAAGCTGATACATATCAAACCTAAACACACCAGATTAAGATAAATTACTGCTTATATTTTGTGTGTGTCTGTGGCTTAAAATGAAATGCCCAATTTCATTTAACAGCATTAATCAAATTTGGTTTTTCTTTTTCGCCATTTAACCAATAGATGAGAGCAAGCAGTAGTTTAGGCCCGGTAAGACTCAAAAGATATTCTATTTTGGCTTTAGGACCATAAAGCATCACATGTGTTCTTTCCACATCAAATACTTTCACATGCATCTTCTTTTGTTTTTTAGAACTGCACCATTATCAGCACACTTTCCGTTTAGCCCTTTCTCTCTCTCTTTTTTATATATAAATATGTCTAGGCTTCCCACAAATGGCTCAGTTGGGTTAAGCTGCTGGTCAGTTTGAGAAAATCATTCACTGTCGATTATTGTCTGTTAATTCGCCTAACAGTGGCAGCTTTCTGGTATATATTGAAATTCTACGATGTACAGTCTATTCATATATACAATCCCAAAATCATTGGTTGAAAATGTGGAAATTTAATGTAGAAGATTGGTTAAATTCTTTGCCATAATCCTGTGCTATGGAATACCTTGGTTGCGTTTATCTTCATTTTACCAAAGATAGGTCACTCTGATCCCCATTCTCCTAAATGAAATTAATGAGGACATCATCAAGGTATCAAAAGAATTTTTGACCATCTCTGTATGAATCTGTAATTCTCAATATCATGCACCTAGAGCCATAATGTGGGAACTCTATTCAACCAGTCCCTAATCACAGGGATGTCAAATTTCAGGTTTTACAAGTTTTACAGGTTATTTCCGGTTCTTCAATCCATTTATTGTCTAATGCACAACTTGTGTCTATGCACTTTTCTATGTGAGATACTCATTTTCAGGTTGTTTTTCAAAAACCATTCGGCATCCCTGTAATAAGTTTGATGTTGTAAATTTGAACTTAATCAAACATGATTTCCTCTTTTATCATACTGTTTTGAATAAAGAAAAACAGCAACAAAAAACTAATGTCTTGTCATGTAGTTATTATATCGAAAGTGCATTGCTTAAAATTTTAATGCTCAAAACTGTGAAGATCGCAATGTAGGATTGATCTGGACTAATCACAAAAATGTTACAAAAAAATTGCGTTAGATTTGTATTTTAAGTTAACAAATCCTTTTTGTTTTGTGGATGAACTTAAACATTTGATAAAATGCATTATTAAACTATGAGAACTACTCAAAAAATGTCTTTTTTAGTAACATCCAAGTTCAGTGGTAAAAAATTATCATTTAAATTTTCTACTCTTTTCCTTACTATTGATTTGCCAATCTTGTAACATATTTTTTTTAGTTTAATCTACAATTATACTCTACTAATATCCTCAGTTGCACATATTTCAAAGCACCAGAATAAAACATCAAAAGATCAGTACAATTTTAACATTGAAATGTGACCATGCTTTAAAGCTGCCACAATTGTAATAATTTGTTTTCACGTCATGGCTATTTAAAAAAATTTATTGACCATATTGTATTCATTTTCTTTTAAAAATTTTGTCTACACTTAGACTAAGGACATGATCTCAATGTCTCTATGGTCATTGACACACTTTGTTGTGATTGGTTTTAATTGATCAAAATAATTTTGAATTTTAGAAGATTGATGTTTAAATTTTAAGTGGGCTTTTTTTCTTCCCTGCTTTAAGAATTTGCTTTAATGTATTTTAAAATTCTGTACCTTAAACCCTATCAAGTATTGTATTCATATTGTTAAAACATATAGAATTATGTGTATGTGTTTGAAATATCATATAGTGGAGACCACGTCCATTGAATTCACATTTCCTAACTTAAAAGTAGATTGAAGGATAGTTTCAAATTTTTAGATTATATATATGTAAGATACTGAGTTTTGACTCTGAAAAAATGCAAGAGTATCGTAGCCAAGTGGTCAACAACCCAAGCTTTTGTAATGAAAATTTAATAAAGATTTTTTTTCAGAGGATCCCTGACTTTTTATGTTCAAAGTTAAACAAAACTACATTTTTGTAATTTCATAATGAAATTATTGTCTTTTATTTGTAGCTTTTTTGCTACTTGCCATTTTAGTGACTAAATAGTGAAGAAGTTTTTGATGTTAAAGAAAAAGCAAAGCAACAAATTTGCTTTCTTTTATTCATTTATTTTTTTATTTTCTTTAATTGCAGGACATTGATGGAACGCTGTCACTCAAGTCAACTGCAAGAGATGAATCTCCTGTAGCCGGAGGGAAGGCTTCTCCTGTGGACCCTGAGGTTGAAAGAAAGAGGAAAGCAGAATTATCAGCGGCTGCGGCAGACAAGTGAGTTCTGTTGCTTTACCTATGATCACACACACTCACTGTAACGTGATTGCATGAGACAAATCTGTTCAAGTACGGAAGAGTGTAAATGCTGCTGTACCTTGACAGATAAGAATTGTGTATTGTAAAATTTAGGGAGGCAAGTTCTCTGATTTTTGCCGGAATTCTGATTTTTAGCAGTTTTCTGAAACCAAAAAAGCAGGAAAATGTGAATTAAATTAGGACTGTTAAAGAAGACCCTCTAATCTTAAGATTGAAACAAAATAAGTTCTTTTGGGTTATATGGCTGTGTAGGCCATCTACATCAACATCTCCATGTACCTTTTTCAGTTCATCCATCAAAGATTCTTTTAGAGAAGCTGTTGGTTACCAGTACCAGGTGGAGCAAAATGTTCCTTCTTTTTTTTCTTAAGGTGCAGGCATCCCTGATAATAACATAAAACTATTTTTGTTTGCATCGTTAGTCCAGCAGTCAGTCAGACAGTGAGGTGCTGGACAGACATGAAAAATTATAAAGAGGGTAAAGCTAAACATTTCATCTCAATCAACATTTGTTTGTAGTTACAAAGCTACTAAAAACGAATATACATACCCGATGTGATCAATTAAAAATCGAGAAATCCTGCTTAGAGCTAGTATGACCTATTCAGCCAAAACCTCAAAGCGGAATGATGACTATTTAAAAAAACTTTTTGCATGAGCCAAAATTCAAAATTTAGTATCACTGTCATTTTTTTTTTGTGCCTTTCATGTGTTCAGTGAATGGAGATGTCAATTATACAACGAACAGAAAAAGATATTTAGTAGGGTGATGATCTTTTAGGCAATGTCCTGTGTTCCAAAAAGACTATGGTTGTTATTCATTTGTAAGATGAAAAACATATCAGTTCATCAAAGCAAATTAAGTTCTAAATTTAGTGTTTATTTGTAAAACAAATACTTTGTACTTTTTAAATTTATTTTGTAAAGTTTGTTACATGCAGGGGTATTTACTGAAAAATACCAATCAGTTTGCCTTTCTTACACTGAACACAGTTTCACTCCTTGGTGAAAAGAAAATTAATTGTTCTAAATCATTACAAGTGAGATTTGTTTAACTAAAACTCTATTTAGGAAGCTTGATTTTGACATTAGGTCTTGTTGTGAGGGATAGCATGAAGTAACTTAAAAGATCTTCATTTACTTTCCATCTGTGTATTTAGATAAATTTTTTTAAAAGTTAACTGTCCTTCCTTTTTTTCTCTGCTTTTTTCCCCCTTGTCACTCTAGGCGGGCACAGGACCAATTTCTGAAGGAGGAAGAGTTCCGGATCTCCTCCAACAATGAAAAGGCTCTTCAGCTCATGCAGGACAAACTGGAACGAGAACTGGAGAATGCAAAATTGGAGTTGCTAGAGGTGTCTTAACTTTTCATTTTGACATTGATGAAGGACTAAGGACTTAGTATATCCTTATTTTGACTTGTCCTTTTTTTTCCTTTTTGGATTCATTTTTCTTTTACTGTCAAGGGGCCTAGCTGCTAATTGATACACACATTGCACATTTGAGCTGTCAAAGATAAAAATTATTCATCTGTGTTAAATAAATTTTTTTTCTTGTTTTGGGCAATCTGGACTACTGTATTGCGCATAAAAAAGTCAATAAATGGTGCCGTCAAATCTTGTTTTGGAATGAATAATTTGTTTTCCTCATCTATTCTTTCTGTGATAAAGAGTATTTCAGAACCTCTGAAGGGTGTCTGTACCTCCACTCTAGAAATCGCTCATTTTCTTGGTGTGAATAAAAGTTAAGCCTTTGAGACATTATTATTCAAGATGGTTGTCAACTCTCGTGTATCCTTATTGTCTTTTTCCTCTTATTGGATAATTTTCTTTGTTCTTCCTACTATACACAGTACAAATGAAGGAAACAAATGTAATTGGTGACTTACTCCACTCACAATTTAAAAAAAAATTATTACAGCCTCTACCTCTTGTTCGCTTCTGCAGGATAAGGACAGAAGACTAAAGAAATTGAAAGACGAAATCAAAAGAGAAGGAGAAGCAGAGGAAAAGAAAATCAGGGCTGAAAAGAAAGAAATGATCAAGTAGGTTATCTGTTTTCGGACTCGTATTAGTTTTTTTCTGTAGCTATTTTTTTTTGTTCTAAATTAACTTTGCTTTTGTATATCATATGGATTATAAGATCTGCTATTTTTCTCTAAAGATAGCATTTTTTACCTAGTATTATACATCTTCTCTATTATTTCCAGTTTAAAAATCTGATCTTTAATTCTCTTTTTCTTTCATTAAAATTGTACTATGATTAGAAAAGCTTTAGTTGAAAAAAATTTTTTTATACCTATTTTACTTGTCTTATTTATCTTTTACATCGGTTTGCTGTTACATTTCTCCAAAAAAGAAATGCACAGAGGTCTTGTAGTTTTGACAGTTTTGGCACGATTCTAACAATGTTTTAAAGAAGAGTGTATGCTAATAAAGACAAGATGAATCTCCTTTTGACACAAAAGCAGTTACTGTTGGTTCACATTCAGCCAATTTAAAAACAAAAATGCTTTAGTAAAACAGGGTGTGATTGTTTGTGTGCTTTTAAGAAATGAATAAAAATATTTAATGAAAGCCTTATGTGATCCAATATGTTTTCGCAAATTTGAAACGATTTGATAAATGAGTAGAGTATTTTCAATATACTTTCATTGCAATTGCTTTTCCCCACCTCCGCTGTCTTAGCCAATTAAATGAAGAGCTTGACAAAGCTCAAACAGAAGAGAAAGAGCAGCTGACTAAATCGCAGAGTTTGGATCTAGAAAAGCTGAGGGCGGATTTTGCCGCAGAACATACTGAAAAAGAGGCAGAGTTGCGGTACTTTTCCTTGGTTTTATTTTCACTTCTACATCCCATGTCTCTTCTACATCCCATATATATGTATAAATGTTTGCATGCTGGCGTTGTTTCTTCTTTCCAAATATCGGCTTGACTTTTTTTTAATATGCTGAAGGGTTTTGGGTATTATTTTGTTTTGTTGAAAATGAAACAGTTGCTGTCCTTTGTTGGTTTTGGTTGTTTCTTCCTATTACTATTTAAGGCTGTTGTGGGAATCTGGATAGCACACAATAATAATCAACTGTCATTGTTTTAGTTTCTTTTACAATGTATCTTAGTATCTGACAACAGTGATTTTTGAATAAAGTTTTTCTTACATTTGATTTGATTTCATCTAACGTTTGGCACTGCTAGGTAGATCTTCATTGTTAAAATTTTACAATAATAAAAAAAATTAAAAGAAAAGAAAAAGCAACTCAAGACAAAAAGATAAAAAGCTAATCAAAATATATGATTGAGATGGGATGGTAAAGTAATCATTATTGTATGGGAGCAGAAGATCTTGATGAGGATTTCAAGTATCATAAATTGCCTTTTTTTAAAGATATAGGTTTTCTTTAAACAATAAATCTGTGCGGAATTTTGTCTGTCACTTTCCTTCCCTAAATTTTTGTCCTCAATCATGGAACAAAGAAAGGATTAGTAATGAAAGAAGTTATGAATATGTTTTATAATCATTATTGCTTGGATTGCAAAAAGGAATTATAATTTTGAAGAAAAAAAAATTCAACTGAAGCAAAAATACCAATGGTATTCAGCCAAATGGTAAAAATTTTTATATCACTTTGAGTTGGTCGAAACAAGCATATCAAAGAAAATATTAAAAGCAAATAATCAGCAATAATAAAAGTTAGTACATAACCTGCGTACATTTTGAAACAATGATCAATTTGATTTAACATTGCTAAAGTGTTATTTTTTCCTTGTTCGTTTTGCATGGATATCTGTGGGAACATAAACATGAAGCAGATTTCTTGAGTGTACTTGTGTCCGTTTCACCTTGCTTAAACGCATTTTATCTTATTTCATTTTTTCTGTCTGCCTAACACGATGATGTTTTTTTTTAAAATTTCTTGTAAATATGCATACGCGTGTATGTTTAATGACCTAAGTAGTATCACTTTTGTTTTTTATATTTTGGTGTTTTAAACCCTTTTTTTTTTAATAAAAAAAAATTCTGCTTCCTGTGTTCTTATTCTTGCTTTCACAAAATATGCTAACCACATGCAATTGAATACAATTTTTTAGGTGTAGTGATAACCATAATAATACATTTGGTTTTTACAGCAGCTGTCCATGTTGAATCTCAATAGTCCTTTATTAGATTGTTTGAAACAAACAAAAAATGAATAACAGTACACCTATTTCCCCTTATCGACCCACTTGCTTTTCTGCAAAATAATTTTTTTTTAAAGTTAAAGCTTAAAGTTATCCTTGTTTATGTACAATCTATAAGTTGACATTATTTACAATGCTAAGCCTTCTCACTGTACTATTCAATTTTTAAAATTTTGAACACATTGATTAGTTGAGTTCTGGTAAAAATTATATTTTTTTTCAGTACAATGAAGTTGTAATAAATCAAACTTCATCGGTTGGTATGGCAATTTAAGAAAAACACTACTTTTGTATAACATATAGTGTTCCTTTGTTTGTGATAAACAAATTGCACAAAGATTTAAAAGTATATTTCAACCTGCAGATTTTTATTCATCTTTTAGCACTTTTTATCTTATGTCACTTAAAAATTTTGGCCATGTTTTGAAAGAAAGAAAAACCAACAATCTATTTCTGTAACTGCTGTTAAATGAGTTGTTTGTATTGTATTCTAACCTATCAGGGAGCAGATGGAGAAAGCTTTACAAAAACTTCGAGATGAAGTGAGTGCACTTCAACAAGAGGAGCAGGGAAAGCTGGAGGAAGAGAAGAAGAAAGCTCTAGAAAAACTATCCCAACAGGTAAGTAGAGACAATAGGCCTAGAAGAAAAAAAAATTTAAGTTTTGATGATTGTGACTATTGGTATAAGCCAAGGGGTGAAAATACGGCCTACTGGACACAAAAAATTAAAGCTTTCAGACGATGGGTCTGAAAGACTTGCTTGTCTATCAGTTAGTTTGAGGTTTGTTTCATTCTTGTTTATATGGCTTTATGAAGGTTCTTGGTGGAAAGGAATGCAATTTAGCTGTGAATGGATTATGATAAAGGAAATTCGGAAAAGCTGGAGCTTTGGTTCTTACGGTGAAAGTTGGGTTCTTGTTTGAGCTTCATCTTCATCAAAAGATAGTGGCGTCTCTCATCAATTCCGCTTACCACCTATTTCTTCTGACAGGTGGATCAGTCTGTGGCAACTGAACGAGCTCGCCTGGAATCAGAGCAACGTATCCAGCTGGAATCGATGCGTGGTAAGCACGACGCAGAGATTACAAGGCTTCAAGATGAGGCTCAGCGTAGACACAAAGAGCGCCAGGATGGGCTACGGACAGAGATGGAAGAAGCTCACAAAGAGGTAAAGAAGCATGGCCTATGTCTACAAATTTCTTTTTAAGACCCTACACTAAACTGCTTTTGAACTGTGGAAGATTGTTTAATTAATTACACGATTTCTGTAACTTACCATGAACATAAAAAAAAAAAATTTTTGGAGTCAATATTACCTTTCAGTTTTTAAAGAGATGTAGAAAATTTTTATGATCTATGTTTTCTGAGAAATGTTCCTTTAACTCTCTTCCTTCCCTACTATTTTAGGAGTTGAATATAAATCTGAGAGTCTACTTTTTGTATAGCAACTTTTAGCAAGTGCAACTGTTGAGAGTCCTAAGTGTTATATACCGCTTTAATGGCAAATGAATGGGCTTTCATGTAAAATATTTTTTTGTTGTAATATCTCATCGTATTACACAATTTGACCTGCTTTTGTTACTAAAAATAGACTTTTCACACCATAAATCGGATAATTGAAAAAATCATTATGAACGAAAAAACTCTTCACCATGGTCCAAATCAAATTTTTTTAAACTTTAAGAATATAATTTTTGACTTTAATCATTTAAAAAAAAATAGGCACTAATGATTTTTACCTTAATAACTACATTCAAGATGGCGGCAGGCTGGTAAGGAGGACACAACATTTTGGCTCTAACAACTCAATACAAAATTAAACCAAAATGTTTCTGTTGATTTCTGAGGGTATATTTAGCTTTTATTATTCATAGGAAATAGATTTCTGCTTTCATTCATTGACAAACAGTTAATTCATTTACTGATGACATCATTGATCACTGGTTATTGAAATAAGAGGAAGGAAGAGAGTTAAACATGCAGTGTCAGCATTTATGGCTTAAAATTTAGAAAGAGCCTTGTAAAGTAAATTAGTAAATGGAAATTAAATTGAAGAGCAATGTTTCAACGCTCAGTATTTGCACTCTTGTTGACATCAAAGTTACATCCCTTATGTGATTCTTGGTATCAAGGTAAATACAAATATACTGCATTGACAGCCATATGTTATGATTATAATACCATTTATATTTTTACAAAGACAAATAGGGAATTTTTTATCTTGAAGTTCTGTATGAACTGAAAAATACAAGCACCAAGTTTTCGAAAAGTGCTCTGCAATTGTCGGTAGCAGAGACTCACGAGGTGAATGACAAAGCTCAGGACAAAGTGTTACCTTCTTGTTAAAATAGGTCTGCAAGCAGATTGGGCTTGGAGTAGCAGATAGGGTCATTGACAATAAAAAAAAAATAAGTATCTTATTTTGGCCTACAAGTTGCAGTGTTATTGCGAGATGAAAACACTAAGTATTGCTTTTTTTTCTCTCTTGAAATCGTAACACTTTAGCCTTATTATAGTAAGTGAGAGTATTAGAAAGCCTACAGTGTAAATTTGACAGCATTGTTCAAACTTTCTTTTATAGACTCCTCATGAAAATCCAGTTCATTTCTTTTTTTTTACTACCTGTTATCTTTTGATCTTTTTCTTTTTTTTTCTGCTTAAAAAAAAAAAGCAAATGCTAAAGCTTAGAGAAGAGCTAAGTAGACTTCAGGACGAGGAAAAATTTAAGGAGGAGAAAGAGCTGGAAGCAGCCAGCAAGCGACAGAAAGCCATCAATGACCTGGAGAGGGGGGTAGGTACCTTGGATTTTATGCTGTTTTAGTTGAGATGTTTTTTAAAGTGTCAGGAAAAGTTAAATATTTATTCATTTTTTAAAATGCATTATTAAAAAATAGTGATACCAATTTGCTATGTATATACAAAAATCTTTTTTTTGCTCAGTAGAAAATCAGTAATTTAAATTTCAATTGTTACAATAATTTTGCTCCATTTTTTTCCCTGATGTGTTAGAGTCAAACAAGTGAAATATGAAGAGACTAGCTGTGTACCCGTTCAATGAACAGGGAGGGAGGGAGGTTTTAATTAAAAGTTGCATATCACCTAACGAATTAACCATCATCTGGAATGAAGAGTATGTGTGTGAAGAATAAGTTCATCTGTAAAGAAATAGTAACAAAAAAACTTTAGCCCGCAATAAATGGACTTTACTAACCTTATAGAACTTCTGTATAGACCACATTTCTAGCCAGTCCTTGAGATGATAAAGTGGTGATGGAATCTCCCTTTCCTGTTCTAGACAGAGCCATATAAAACATACCATGTGCAAAAAGTGGCTGTCGAAGATCTAATCCAATGACTTTTACTAGTTTTAGTGTCTGGCCCTGGGCCTTATTTATTATCATGGCAAAGCAGGGTCGTAAGGGAAACTGTTTCCTTTCAAACTGGAAGGGGAACATGGTGTCTGAGGGCCTTAAGGGTATTCTTGGTATTGAATGATGCTGCCCTGAAAAAATCCCTGCGGCAATTACTACTTCAACAAAATGTCTATTACAATTGTGGAAGATACACCCTGTGCCATTCATGAGCTCCGGTAGCTTTATTGACCTCAGTAGCATCACTGGCATGCCACACTCAAGATATAAGACATGTGGTGGTAACCCTGACACCTCTATTGAGTTGAGAAATTCTACAGGAAATTGTACAGCCTGCTCCTCATCTACCACTGAATTGATTGCAGTGTATGTGTGTGTGTGGGTAGTTTTTCAGCTAAGAGTTTATTGATTTGACTGACACTGTTATTATGAGGTGCAAGAATGGCATTTGCAGTCTAGATCTAGCTCGCGATCTTTTCTGTCGAGGACTATGATATGATAAGACAGTTTGTTTGCGGCCTGGCATGATTGATGTGTCATGTGTGATAAGAATACGTTCTGGAATAGGGTCTAGATCTACTGTCAAGCACTATTATAGTTTGTTTGAGTTCTGGAACTGGTGTATAGATCTACTTTCAAGGACTAAATAGTTTGTTTGCGATAGTCGATAGTAACTACTTATAGTTATATCATGTATTGGGATCTAGATAATCTAGATCTAGAAATCTACTGTCGATGCCCTATGTTCTACATTAATTCTACATGATTTAGGCAAGGCAAGATTCAAGGTCTACATGTAATCTAGATCTAAAAACTGAACCCTTATCAACCCTGCTGGAGATTCTAGAAATTTAATCTAGATCTAGAATCTTGATTGTATCGTATAAATTTTGAAGTGATGCTAAGAGGTTTGTTTATGTTTTGAAATGACGCTGAGAGGTTGGCCAGTCAACTTCCGCCGGCCTTGATCTAGCTCTAGATACGTTCGGAAAAAACAATGGCGATTTGATTCGCATAAGAACATAAAATATCTAAAGCGATTACTTATTAGAATGGGACCGTTTGTTGCTTTCTAATGTATCCCATAACGATTTCGCATCGAAAATATACATGTACTGTTCTACAAAGTTTGAAGCCTGGGCGTTTTATGGTTTAGGCGTGATCGGCGACCGAAATTCGAAAAATTCATGATTTATCCAATTATATATATAGATAATTGGTTGTGATAAACAAAAAGCCATTTCCAATTTTATGTTGCATATTGATTAGGATAAATTATAAATCGACAGAGTTAGCAATCTGGTTCAAAATATAGTTCAGAAAAATAGTTCTATTGGATATTGAAAATCAACAATATCATAGAGATAATATTCTACTATGCAAGATATAAGACAGGAATATGAAAAAATACAGAAAGATAGATCGATATTTTTTTTGACATTCAAACAATTTGCATCTTTAACTCATTCCCTACGTAATTTTGTTCTCATTTTGACGTAATTTTTTTTACAGCCTAGCCATTTAACTCGACAGTGGTGTTAAGCAATCAACTATTGTTCCATGTATTTTCGATAAAACAATTCATGTTGTGTATCAAACTGAAGGAAATTGAATGGAAATTCAGAATAACATATTATTTGTAGGTATCAAGTGTGTTTTGTGTGATAGGTTTTATGTAAGAAACCTGAAATAGAAAAAAAATAGATCTACTCTCGAGTCCAGATTCTGTATCTTCATCTAGTTCTAGATCTAAATCGAACTCTTCATCTAAGCTAAACTCATCCTCACTACTGTTATCTAGGATATTTTGTAGGAAATTCCTAGCCTTGATGCAGAAAACCTTCTGGATCTAGTTATCTCATCTAACTGTTTGGGGCAATGCCAATTCTATAGATCTAGACGTTGTAAAAATGCAAATAAAAAGACCAAAACACCTAAAATACAGATGAAAATCGATCTGAATGCTTGCTGAAATGTAAACAAACAAAAACGAAACTGAAACAATGCCAGATTTTTCAGCATCTCTAAGTAGTCCTAAAAGCCAAAGATATTTTGGCGTCTAATATTAGACGCTTCGTAGTCTGACGAAAATCTGATCGTCTAATATTAGACGCTTCGGAGGGAATCAGTTAAATACTATATTTGGTCAGTAGAGGAAGTTTAGTGCAGTCATCGTCTTGAAAAACATTTTTTTTTTCCTCAAGGATAGCTTTTTTTTTTTACTTTACAGCTTGATGAGATTCTTAGTGAGAGGAAACGAGAGCTGAAGCAAGAGCACCAGGAACAAATGGATGCACTGAGAAAATCTCATGAAGGACAGCTGAAGGCTTTACAGGAGGACTTTAGAGCCAAGGTTAATGTTTACTTGATTGGTTTAAATACTGTCGATGACATTCCAGTAAGCTTAGTAAGAATTTGTTTGATCTAAATTGCCTCTCAAGCCTCAGCGGCTTCTCTAGTTTTGGTGAGAGGATCATCCATTGGTCTCTATGCTGTGACAATGGATCTCAGGTTTTCCGTATCACAATAGCTTTTCAGTTGTAGGTTGCCAGGCATGGAAGGTCTTTGTTGAGCACAACAGTCTTTTTCTTTACTTGTCAATATAATTATTATCAATCTGCATGAAAATTAATAAATACACTTTTTCTTGAATGATAGTAAATTTCTTTTTTCTTAATGGAAACAAAAATTTAATTAGCTTTTATAGTGATGAAACCTATAGCTGAAACATTTTGGAAGAGGCAACCAAAAGGTTTGTACTTAACATCCTAAATTGTGTCTAAAGTGTAATCTGTTAACATTTTTTTATTGTCACATAGCTGCTATTTAGTATAGGGAAGTTAATAATATACTAAATGTTAAGTGTCAGGGAACAAGGGGTAGGGTCTTCTTAATTCTTGGCTTACTGCCTGTTGAGGTAATTGTCACTGCTTTCCTCATTGCATTTACCTTCTTAAAGTCTAAAGATGCAGAGCTCCCTATCTAGTTGAAGGCAACCTTACCAATTTGGTACTGGTCCATCCCATTATTCCATTTATATACACTATATATTATGTGTTTATTTCCTATGGAAGCATATTATTTAACTTGCTAACTTTTTTCAAATTTCATTTTTGAAATCTTTTTTAAATGCAGTTTTCAAGCACATGGAGTTAATGGCTCTTCAATAATATTTTATTTAAGGTATTAAATTACTGTGTTAGACTCAACATTTTCTCTGTTCGCTAGAATTAGTATTAAAGAGGAAAGGAATAAAAAAAAGCCCCCCCCCCCCCTAAAAAAACATGAAGGTTCGAGTGTTGCAGTACACAGCATAGTTAAACTGTAAAAATATGTAAAGCTGATAGTTTAACCTCCATTTTGCCTTGACCTCAGGTGGAAGCAGAACAGCAGCGCCTGAGTTGGGAGCTCGAGGCACGCAAATCTCAGCTCCAGAGGCAGCACGAGCGAGAGGTGGAAGAGATGAAGAACAAGTTCCAAGTGAAGAAAGAGAGCCTGAGGGACCAGATGGATGATGAGGTGAGAGCATATATACATTTTCTTGTATTATACTAATCAAATTTCTTTTGATATGAATGATTTACTATTTTGAAGCTTAGTTTCAGTACCAACCATGACAAATTCTCTCCATGACCAATGGGTTTCCCTGTCAGTGGCCAGCCAATTTTAGCTAACATAATACAGGGATGTCATTTTCATTGATTTTCCTTTTTTTCCTGTTTTTTTTTAAAGCCTGAGAAATGGAATAAACACACTAAGTTGAACAAGGTCGGTCCCATGAACAATGATAATTTATTGCCCCCAAATGACACTTTTGTTTATTATCAGGGATCATAGCGCCAAGATTTTCAGTTATTTTCAGAATATTTGAGTGGCATCTTTGAAAATAGATTTTACATAGTAGGGTATCTGTATTGAAAATTATTACTGCTTCACAAAAGGAACTATGAGACTGACCATTTGCTTAAGTCTGAAAGTCTTAATAAAAAGGTTTTAGAAATGGAAGTCAAGTCTCTCAAGGTGAGATAAGTTTACATCCTTGATATATCATGGACCAGCTCAACAGTGCCATCCTATATCCATGATGGCATGGGCATAGAAAGAGTTAAAGAAATGTTTTTCGAGGGGAGAAAGAGACTCAAGGCTTATAATTATAGAGGCTTATATAGTTGTAAGATTTAAGTTGAATAATTTCGTTTGTTTTGTATTGATTCTTCAAAAACGCAATAGTTTCTTTTCTTTCTCCCTGTATAGGAGGAAGACATAAAAGAGAAGAAAGCTGACATTGAACGGCGTTCCAGCTACGTAGAGAAGTCTTTGAAGTCCATTGAGCTGCAAGAGAGAAAGTTGGAGGAGCGGAGGAAAAAGCTAGCCTCAGAGAAGGAAACACTTGATCGTGATCAAGATGTAAGAGTGGAACAGCAGAGAAGAAGAAAACTTTTCATGCCAAATTGTATTTCATTAAGTTTCTAATTCTTTTAAGTTTTCAATTTATCATCCAAGTTGTTTAGACAAATGATTCCTATTTATATCCTGTCTTCATTCTTTTTTGGTAAGATTTGTGAGATTGCGTCAAAAGCCTTTTGTTCTGCATAAAAATAAGATTAACAATTCTATGGAGCTAATGTAAACTTTTTTTACTAAGGTCATCAGTAGCTTAAAAAAATTGAACAGCCTTTGTTGAAAAGATGTCATGGCAATCTTTCAAAAAGACAATAGACAGAAAAGATTGTTACCTGTTTGTTTTGGAGGTTTTAGGCTTCAGGGTTACATCATTGTGCAAAAACTAGTCAAGCTGAATTTACTGTTACTTTTTTTGTTTAGGAGGCTCTTGGCTCCAGAGTCACCTCACTGGGAGAAGCCGAGCTGGAGCGTATGAGAACAGAGAGGCGTCAACTGGCACAGGAAGTTGCAGAGGAACAATCAAAGTTGGATAAAGCTCGTCAAGAAAGGAAAGGACTGGAAGGGGATGTAGTCCGGCTCAAGATGGCCAGGGAGCAGAGCAACAAAAAGCTCTCGTCAGTACTCATGCTTTTACATTTACCAAAGTTTATGTTGCATCAGAGATTTTTGTGGAGTCTGAATGTTATTTTGTGAAAAGTTCTTTTTTTTTGTTTTAATTTAGATACAATTGTATTTGGTGTAGGTACTGAAACTGCGGCATTTGACTTGACGTGCAAAAAAGTCACAGCTTTGCTTGTTTTTATTAATTTAATAGTAAAATCATAGTATACCTAGAATGAGAATATAGAGAAAAAAATTGTTACACCAGTTGTTTTTTTTTTAAACTCCAAACCTTAATAACAGAGAAATCCGTGAGCGTGTGGAGACAAAGCTTCAAGAGTTTGAAGGTCTTCAGGACCGCTTTGTGCAAGAAGTACAAAATCAAACAGCCTCACAGACTCCTGACGTCAGCAGGGGATTAGCCACAGGAGGTGCTGCGTCTTCTGCCACACAGTCTCCTGCCAAACTCAGGATGGAAGATCTGCACTCCAGTCCTGAGGGAGCTTTGAGGGCTAGTCAGTTGGCAGGCCTGTTGTATGATGACGATGACAATTTTGAATTAGGTTTGTGGAAGGTTTTCATTTGATTAAGTATTTATCCATTTTATTGCAGTCTGAGTAACTTATCTAAAGCTGTGGACTATAGCGTTCATTGTTTAGAAGGACCATCTTTCAATTTTTAAGGATTTTTTTTTGCTTCCTTTTTTTTTTTTTCCTTGGTGTGATGGCTCATATAAGATTTTTTGGCAGAGTTAAAAAACTTTCTTTTTTTTTTACTATATCAGAGGCCAATTCATTGATTTACAACACTATTCAGTCATCAAATAGAACCACCAATCAGATACACAAAGGAAATGCCAACAATGTGCAAGGTATAAGACTGATACAAAAAATGTCCCTTTTCTCACCCATACATGCATTCAATTCTCCACCTCATGTCTTCCACCAACAATCTGCATCCATCCCCACCTCCCACTTTCCTCCTCTGAATCCCTTCTTCTCCCCCCTTTATCACTTCATGTAAGTGACTATCCTACATGATGGACAGAGAAGGCAACACATACAAAGACATGCACATGCACACACTACGCAGCTGTAAAGGTCTTGTTTCCTGTGACATACTTCATGTACTTTCTCAACACTCTTGTACATAAAATAGGCAATATTTTGCATTCCTGTTCATTCTCAGTCTTGTAAAAGTTGACAAATTAAAACATACTTGTTTTCTGCACAAGCTTCTTTGGAAAACATCTTTGGTATACCTATACAATCTTTTATTACTGCTACTCTCAACTCAGCCTACCAATCCTGAAAATAAATTTCTCTTTCGTTTAATTCATTCTCTGAAAATGGAAAAAAAACTGTGATTCATTATGAACACACTATCAATCCAGGCATACCATAACTCACATCTCTTCAAAATATCTCTAACAGGCATAGCTCACATAAGTACAGTTTTTCATGAGACAATAAGTTAAATAGCTGATGGTACACAGAAGATGGAAAAAGATTCTTGCGGTCAGCACTAATAAGTCAGGACAGAATTTTCATGTATCTCTTACCAGTAACATATTCCATTGGGTTTTAGTGTATGGTTATGAAAATTATCAGGTCCTTTGTTTATGTTCATCTTTTTACTATAATTAAACACCGCACATCCCATACTGGTGTGTGAATGATATGAATCAGGGATGCCCTTTTTCAGGTTTTGACCTGAAATTAGGTTATTCTGGCTCCTCTGGTCTTGGGTGAACATATTTGTATTGAGCCTGAAGGAAGGCAGAAGAAGTTCAGGTTTTTTCTCTCTGTCTTGAGGGCATGAGTACTTAAAAGTATACCCTGTTTCTTTTCTTTAGTTGAGATTTTGCACATCTGTATTTGATATACTTACATGGTTCGTAAACCAACTGAAAACTACCTTTTTTTTTTTTNNNAAATTTCTATCTTATTTCGTATTTTTATTCCTCAGGAAGGGAAAAGCCCAGGATAGAGCTCTTTGCTGTGAGTTATATAATTTCTTTATGTACCTTCTTTATGTAAGCTTTTATCGCAATTTTCATTTTCTTTATCTTTACTGTCATTTGCCCTTTTTACATGTATGTTTAAGAACTAAATTTGGCCCTATGATTGGCAGAAAAGAGCCTTTAGAAAATATCATGACTTTTTTTTTTACTCATCACCCCAACTCAAAGTTACTTTTAAGGTATCTTAAGCCCTCCTTTTTTATCTATACAAATGAATGTTGGAAAGAAAAAGAAAAAATCAGGAAGAAATAGAGATTTACAGTGCATACTATGGTGTTTTAAAGTCATTTTACCAAGATTGTTCAGGTTTAAAAGTATATATATATATTCTTTAGTTTAACTCATTGTATGCATGAGCTATATTATGTTAAATTTTTAATATACATATTTAGTATCTGTATATCCATATTTTTAGGATGGCGCCAGTTGGGAGGACTTACTATCAGCAGATGACAGTTGGCTTAATCAAGGCTTGCCCGAGAATGATAAGAGGTGAGATCATCAACCTTAAACTAGAGAAACATTCAAATGGGAAGATATTATATATACATTGTAATTTTAGTATATATGTGGGACACTAATTCTATATCCTGATGCTCATTTATGTCCAACTGCAAAGTCATATGTCCAATTGAGCTTGGCCAGGAGGTTTTTGTAGGCCAAGTTACTAAAGATTTTCATGCAATCCACTATTTCCCCTTCTTCCTAGACCTAAGATTTTTTTTTGTGGGAGGCACCAGTGTGGCGGGAGGAATAGACAAATCAGATGATATGAGCACTTTCTTGAATATACAACGATGACAGGCTCACATCAAATTTGTCTCTCAAAAGAATTAACTGATTAACTGAGTGGGTTGGGTGGGGGTTGAGTGAGGGCCTTAAGCAACTTGCCTCAACAGACTTTTGGAATGTTTTGTACTGTTTTTACTCACTGTATTGAACTCAACTATTTTGACCCCGTGATGAATGGTTGAACTGACTGTTGAACATAGCGCTCTTGTTGTACTTTACTGACGTTGTTTGTCAAAGGAAAAAAAAGGAAAGGCAAGAGAGAGAGAGAAAAGAAAGGGAGAGAGAAAAGAGACAGAGTTAAATGGAGAAAGAAGAGAGAGAGAGAAAGAGAATGAGAAAAAGGAAGAAAGAGATTGAGTGCACAAAATAGAGAGGATGTAGGTGAGAGAGAGAAATAGAATGTGGGCTTTTTGTTTTAGTTTTATTGCCACTAGAACTGACTGGAGAAGTTGGGTTAGCTAAATTATTGACCCGCTATCAAATGCGGCTCATTTCTTTATAAACAAACATTTTATCTAGAGTCAATGAGTCAAGATACACCAACAATTTTGATGAAGGGAAGGTAAAATCTTGGACAGGATTCTACCCTTTAACTTTACAGAGGCATCTTTGGCATTGACAAAAGCTTCAAACTTGTAGTGGCTACCAAGAAGCTTGTAATAAAGTTCATGTTAAGGCCCAATAAAAAAAAAAAACCTGTTTCAAAGTGCATTTATGTCATATCTCACTGTCACTACTAACCCAATGCACAGCCACTCAGCTGAAAGAAAAAGAAAATAAATAGATGGGCGGGGCTTATGCATGTTGCTCGTAAGGCTTGACCTAAACCTGCCCACTTGGTTAGCGAGAGGAGTAAAATGTACACCCTTGAGCAAGAATTGGACATAGATTTTCTAGATTGACATTTATTAGGAGGGCCCCAACATGCTTTGGAGTTCAGCATTATTATATACTCTGTTACATTTTGGGCTCTCACATTTCAAAGCTGAACAAAAAAATTAACTTCTCCTATGAATTAATTAGAAATTTTACAATCGGGCATGATACCTGTCAATGGTGAGTTGTGTTTGGTTCTTTGAACTGTGGAAAAGTTTTGATTTCTAACAAAATGGAAAGATTTCTTTGGAAAATTGTAGGTCTTATTTGCTTTGCTAAGTAAAATTCTGGGGTAGGGGATTTTCATGAAATGGTAACATTTTAAAACCATCTGTGATATACATCTTTGCCAGGGGCTTGAGAGCTCATTTAATAAAGGAGCAGATGACTATCTCTCGGGCAAAAGCTTTCCTCCACAAACAAAGGCGAATGTTGAAGCAGAGGCACTCTGCTCTGGCAGCCGCTAAGCAGGAGCTAGTGAAAGACGCTTCTCGAGCTGCTCAACAAGCTGTGAGTTCATGGATGGTCCTTCTCTCTCTTCACTCTTATTTCTCGTTTTCTATATGTCATCTCTTTCCCTCCCTCCCTCCTTCTCTTTCTCTTAAGCCTAAATTTTGTGCCTATTTAGATGTTTTAAAATTTATTTTTAACTATTCAAAAGCTGACTTATGTTGACCCATGCTTTTTGTTTTTTTTTGTTTTTTCTTTGTTTGGAAAAAATATTTTAGACTTATTGCGTGGAGTTTTATATATTAACTATCATCAATTATGTTTCATCTCTTTTATTTTATTCATCATATTTGGAAGAGAAAAAAAACCCCATAAAATTGAATATAAAAATTATACCATATATGATTTCGAATTAAGCAGAAAATCTAGTATCTTTTAACTGATGTCATAATTTTACGCAACTTTTAACACTTAAAGCTCAGAAAAAATACACCGTTTGTGGCATTACTTTTGAAACTTGCACAGGGATGCAAGTTTTCCGATTTTTGCAGGAATTTCGATTTTTTAGCAGTTTTCTTTAACTAAAAAAGCAGGAAAACTTGAAAAAAATATGATCTAAATATATAAGAAAACATCCTTAATTAAGAGTTTTGAAAATCACACTCTTCCTTTTAGTTGTATAGCTGTGTAGGCACTAGTACAGAGTTCTATCTCTCTCTTTAAATTAATGCATCAAAAGTTCTATATAAGGGCACCTATAGAGTGTAAAATTTTCCTGCTTTTTGAGCATGAGCCGCTTGCATCCCTGCTTGCAACACCCAAGTCATTTTCACTACATGTAGTTGCATGATATGCATATCTTTGGTCTCTGTTTTGCAGAATGTGTCTGGTCGGGGAGCTGATCTCTTGGAGGAGGTCAAAGACACATTAGATATAGAAGGTCAACGTATTAGTGCCCTTGAGTCACAGGTTAACACAGGCTCAAGGTTGCTGTTACAAAAAGAAGAGCAGCTCCATCGTCTAGAGGGTTTGGCTAAAGATGTAATTATTTTTTTTAATCTTTTTATTTTTTTATGGTTCATTAGAGGTCTATTGGTATTTCTATTTATGCCTTAAATTCAAGCCTGTCCAGATAAGAATGCCAATGGGCATTTTTGTTTCAATGCCAAAAAAAAACTAGGGTTACCTTTCATGCAGGGACACCATGATTCTGTTTCAATTCAGTTGCTTTTTCATCTACTTATTTTTCACATGATGAGTTACCTTTGTACATTTTTTTATGGATAGGCAAAGTCAATAAAAAGTGAAAAGAAATGAGCGAGGTTTTGTTTAAGGTTATTTACAAAATTAAATGGAGAGGAGAAGCAGATTAAAAAAACAGAAGATAATGTGCTAAGCATAGAATGTGTGGGACCATACTTTTAAATATCTGTGTACTCTCGAGTTTTATGTAGAATGTATGCCAGGTTTGTGAAAAGTTCAGATGCAAGGGGAAACAATGGAAATAACTTCCTGACCCTAGAAGTGTTAGTTACATATAAATTTTGTTTGCATTATGATTTCCATAGGTGTTAGTTCTAAAAATAGGAACCCTTAGGGTTATTATGTGATTGACATAGTTTATATATTTTGGGTCATTTATCAGTGCTATTTTGCAATGATCATGCAAAGTATTTTAGTACATTTCAGTCATGAAAAAACATGCAGTTATATGACTGATGCTGTTCTTTTGTAGTAAGAAATAAAAGTGATGTCCCCTTTCTTTTTTGCACAGGATCCAAATGAACGGGACACCTTTAGCCCTTTCGAAAGACCTTGGCACAGAGCAAAGATTCCTAACCTTGACATTAGTGATGATGAGAGCAGTGGTGTTGGCAGCTCCAATGCCAGCATGGAAAATTTTTTAAACGGTGAGACTTAACTTTGCTAACATTAAAAAGAAGTTATACTATTCTCAAATTTAAAGATCCTTGTACATCCCGACCCCCTGAGTGCTCTACCCGAAACAGTTCCAGAGAAATCAAATTCAAGTTTTTAAGCCCCATGAGCGGCCATGAGACAAAACTATGAAATGCATATTGTAAGCTGTAAAGGTTACTTTCCTTATTAACTTATTTGCACATATGCATTTTTATGGACTTTCAAAACATTCCTAACAGAAAACTGTTCACCCTTTTTACATATTTTTCCGCTGCGTTTAAATCAATTTGTAAACTTTAGAACAAATTAAAGAAAACCATAGTATGTTGTATTTGTTAATTTTTTGATAATTTTTTGGCTAACCCCTCAATTTGCTAAAAATTAGAAGCCATCAATAACACTGGTCTTTTCTCTTCCTGGACTCTTCCTAGACCTTTTTCACTGAAGATTTTTCAGTTTGTTGCTTATATTGTGATGCTGTTTGAAACACCTTCACGAACACAGTGTATCCATTTGTCCACAGGCCATGCTGGGCATCTTTTTTCATTCCCACCGCCAGGGCGAAGTGGAGCTGTTACAGACGACTTGTCAAAAGCCCTCCACCGAATCAACTCAGAACTGTCTAAAGTTCTGAGCTATGTTGATAAGGATCAGCTGCCAACAGGTTGCTTTTTTTTGTTCTGTTCATATTGAGTATTTTAGTAATGAAGTATCTAGTTAGTTTGTAACAGACGAGCCCTTTTATGGAAAAGGGCCCCTAAAATCCAAACACCAAAAAGAACAGATGCTTTAAACTTATTTACCAGTACAATTTGAACCTGTGACCGTAAGAGGGTAAATATATTGAGATATATTTGTAACATGAAAGGAATACTAATTAAAGTATGAAAATTGAATTGTTTTTTTTTTTAAGTTTTATTTTAAGAAAAAAATCACTCTGCCAAGAAAAGATCCACTCATATGAAAAAGGAATGTAAAATGGCCCAAAATTGCGCCATAGCCTGTATATCGAAAAAAAGAAATGGCTACAGATCAATAAAAAACATTTTTCTTTGTGTTCAATCAATCTCATCAAAAGACCAAAGATTTAGTGTTTGGAATACAATGGGAAAGTTTTTTTCCAAAACTAAGTACTTGTCCTTGTAATAATTTTATATACAAATGATTTTATTCCTTGTATTTTTTCTCAGTCCCAAACTCTACAGCCATTCCCTTTCTCACAACCTTGAAAACTCTACAGCTTATAAACAGAAACTTTTTCTTTTCAATCTAGATGGCTATCTCCGCTCAATGGCATCCCAGCGTGCCTCTAGCCTTCCTGAGGGAATGCAGTGGACACCTCAGCCACCTGTTGGGTGAGCATCTTAGTACAGTTGGACCCACTTAATGGAGAAATTACGGGAGAAGGCTTCTTTTCACAATTAAACGGGTTTTCCTGACTTCCCGGCTATCATAAAAAAAAAAGAATTCAACAATCTTACAAGACAACTAAATGCAACAAATGTCTTCTGATGAAATAACTGTTCTTTTCCTTTGATATGATTTTCAGAACTCCAAACCGAGATTACTCGACCATGGTCCATACTGCAGAGCAGTCACTGGAAAGAAAGTGGAGAAAGTATTTTGGAGGTAAAAACACTTGCCAGTGTGTCTGTATGTCTCTTTTGATCTATCTCTCTGTATTTCTCTTAGTCTCATAATCTCTTCTCTCTCTCTCCCCTGCCCTCTATATAATGAGTATGCATGTATCACACTTTCTGTTTTGTCAGTTAAATTAACTTTACGTTTTCTTTCTGCCTTTGTCGATACATAGATAGGAGAGCTCCCTTCACTGCCATGCCAGGTTACAATACCTCAGCTCTTTATAATGAGTATGCATGTATCACACTTTCTGTTTTGTCAGTTAAATTAACATTACGTTTTCTTTCTGCCTTTGTTGATACATAGACAGGAGAGCTCCCTTCACTGCCATGCCAGGTTACAATACCTCAGCTCATGGCTTTGGACTTACTTCAGCGACTGCCAGGCAAGTACATAGTCTCATGCAGCCATTTTTTTTCCTTCTTTTTGTTGTGCAAAATTCAACAAGACCAAACTTTTTCTTTTCGGTTTGATTCAGAATCTCTCATCAGGAAGGGGAGACTGTGTTTGTAAGATCATTGAATTGTTTATTTCTGTGATACCTTAATGTCATGTTCCTTGCAATTAGATGTGGACACAAACTTGCATTGCAAGTGAAGATTTGAGAATAAGCGCCTATTTCTTGGCCAGTGCATTCAATTTGTTTCGTTGCCAATAAATATAAAATTATATGACAATGGTTAACTTTTTATGTTCTAAATATGAAGATAGATAAGTGATTTTTGCAAATTATGCAAAAAAAGTTCTTTGTATCAGAATTTTCTTTGATGTCTAGCTTGCTATTAATAGGGGTGCAGGGCGTTAATGTCATTCTGTGCTTACATCTTTTTTTTCAGAGATAGACATTTTAGTCATATCACCTCTCCCATGAAGCATTACCCACATCATCATCACCCTCATCACACCCCAACAACACCATCTAGTATTCATGCTCAGTTGGCACAGCAGAAGGAGTGGCTCAAACAGCACCATAGCAGGATGGACAGCCCCTCATATATCAACACCCAAGGCTGGGACTCAAACTCTGCGTATCCTTTGGATGTTGCATAGTTTATCTACGGGGTTTGAATTTTCAGTTCTTAGATTTGGTTTGCTTGTTTTTAGTTCCAGTGTATTCTATTTTATGTAATTCATATTCTTAGGTCACAATCCAGTATTTTATTGCTGCAGGTTTTTAGATAGTTACAGGGATGAGGGTGACACAGATTTTCCTGCATTTGTATACTTTTTTTTATGTATCAGTTATGCAAGTCTACTGATTTTTGCTGGAATTCTCATTCTCCGAGTAGCCGTATCACAGCCTGTCAAGATCACAATTCTTCATGTTCCTGTGGTCCAAGACCCGACTCTATGCCATTGATGCTTGTGGTCAGTGCATAGGGATGTGCAATCTGTGTTCACATGCGAACAATAGAATGATAAGAAAGGAGTGACTCCGCCTCAGATTTTAGAGTGTAGCCCTTGTATGCTCGCAATAATCTGATGGTAGTGATGCAGAAGCCACCAATCTGCATCTAAGGGTGCCTTTCTTTATTGTTTTATTGTTTGATGACTACTGTATGACTATTAGTAACCATGCAGACCGGGGGTGGGGATCACTAAGGCGTGTGACCATATTGTGCATGCTCAGTATTGCACTAGTGGCCTTATTGTTTTTTGAAAGTCCTTAACTCCCTAACTACTCAGGTACAGCAATGATCCTGTGTCTGATCTAAGGAGAGATCGTGACATTCCTCAACTTTTCACTCCTCCAAGGTACAGTGGTGGAAATCTAAAGCTAGAGTTAGACGAAAACGATGAAATCAGGATACGACAGCTCTAAATTTCAGATCTCTTTTTTTTCTTCTGTGATTTTCTTCCATGACTTTTATTGAAATCCATTTGCCAAAAAAGTTACATTCTATAATGTTCAAATTTAAATTAAGATTATTGATAGCACTGTAATTTACAAAAGAAAAAGAAATTTACCAATAGCAATTTTCTACCTTTGTGCTAATCAGCTTTATAATTAATATCCTAGGAAATTCCAGAAATATGGCTGAATTTTTTCTCTAAAATGTGTGGGTTAAGTTAAGGCAAGTCTTGTGTTCCTGAACCAACTTGCATTGAATTGTCTATGATGTGTGCCTGGATAAAAAAAAAAGTAAACAAAGTGCCTTGAAATTAACTTGGTTTGTAAATTAATATGAGTTTTGAAAAAAAAAATGGCGTTGAAGGCAATTCTTTTTGTACATAAAATATATTGCTCTAGAGCTGGGTTGCATTTGTTGAAGTTCAACAATCATATGGTAATAGAGGAGAAACAAGGAACTACGAAAGTTTTTCAATGATCTTAAATACTCCTTTTGAAGTACAAGAAGATTTCAATAAATGTTTTCAATCCAAAAAGTTATTTGTCAATGCTTTCATTTTCAGTTATTGCTTCCTCCAGTATTTTGAATATTCAAACTTTGAGGTGTTTTAAATTCATGCAATTTTTATCTCCGTGTTTTTAGATTTCCATCTTTAAATATTTCTTTGATTTTGTATTGTTACTTTTGTTTCATTCGGTTTGATGTCTGCTCAGGCAAAAACTGAGATCTTGCTTAAAACTTCTTCGTTCTGGATCTTCCACAAGGTATATTGAGTATTAAATAGACTTGGTATTGCCCTGCCTGTACAGTTAAAGGCATCAGATCTGAGAACAACTATTATATTTCCATGTACTTAAACTTTTGAGTTCCTATCCATTGAAGGAAAAATGCTTGTATGTTGCGGCAGTGTTTTCGGATGTTTTTATATGGTTTTATGCAGTTTGCTAAATTTATATTGCACATCAAGTAAATTTGAATATATATGTATGTATATATAATTATATATATGTATAAATCTAGATAAGTGATTAGCAGTTTGCCATGTTGATATGTATCTTGTACAACTCTTGAGCCATTTTATATAGTCTTACAAAGAAAGTAGGCTTACATGAAAACATTCATCACCTCAGTTTGTATATGAATGGTAATTATAGTTTGTCTTTTCATTTTGATGCAGAAAGTAAAGATGTGTACAACAGCCATGGACATACTGTATGTTTTGTTTGCATATTGTTTTTATAGTTGTACATACAATGTGAATGTTTACGTTCGCGTCAGGTCTGTGAACTTTTGTAACTGCTTTTTGTAATTACAGATTTTGGTTTAATGTTGGGGGGAAAAAAAGAAAGAACTAAAGATCAAACCCCCTTTTATTTGGGACTCAAGGAAAGATATGACTTATGGTGCTTAAAAGAGAAATTCAAGACCCTGTTTATTCATGTTTTCTTTTCTTTTTTTGTTTCTTTTGTTTTGTTAATTTCCCCTTTTTGGGATTAATCTTACAACAATACTTTCAGGATATTTCTTTGAGCACAAAGCTAAGCTTTATACACTGGCCAAACTATGAATTGTGTACCACTTAGAAGGACTTGTCTGCATGGTTGATCAGGTCTGTGCTTTTTTTTTGTACCTCTCATTTGCAGTTTTTCCATACACTCTCTCTTTATATTCCTCTCTCCCTCTCTCCTATTCTTTCCATTCTTTCACCTCTCTTTTTTTCAGGCTCTTTAAAAAAGAAATAGTCTTCACTTTGTATGTATGTTCTTGCACAGTACTAATTGAAAGTGAGCTATGCTTTTCCAGTGACTGATCAATGTATATCGAAAGTTAAAATTTTTGTGCATAGAAAATATTTATTACCTTTGATTGATATTATGAAATGTTTAAAAAAAAAAAAGCTTTTCCATAAATATGCACTGTAAAAAACCCTATGCTACTTGTTTTAGTTAAGATATGTATAATATTATAATTTGTGCACTTTCATAACTCCCTCAATATTTACAATCATTATAATATTGAACATGTTTACTAGCATTGCAGTTTATAGTTTTTCAAAAATCAAACTCTTTTTTTTAAAGAGCCAAAATAACATTATGTTACCTGTTTTTTATTCTAAATGAAGAAAATTCAGATTTACCGTCCAATTTCGCTTCAAATAGCTTGTGTTGTGTCTGTATGTCATGTTTCTTATAGCTTAGCCGTCCTTTTTTTATACTGATATAGTGCCCAAGTACCATTTTGCCGCTGCTATATTGAGAGATGCATCTTAATTTTATAGCCATTATACAGCAATCTCTTTTGTTTTGCCAGAGCAAAATATAATTAAAGAAGCTTTACTTTTATATGAATTATATTATACTTGATAGTTATAACATACCAGGCTGTGTAAAGATAAACCTGATAGAATTTTAATCCTTTCAAGCCTGGGTCCCTGCAGCTTTGAGCCCCAGCCACCTGGGCCTCTAAGCAAAATTACTGAATTCAGGGCTTGATATTGATAACTCTAAAAGACCCATAGAAAAACTTAACCTATGGTTGCAGCCATTTTGGAAAAGCCTGCTGCTTCCATATGGTCACAACAATACTTTGATTGGTGAAGTATTGTTAGAGTGTGATTCTATGAATGGATCACTGAGTCATGGTATACCATCAACACTCTGAAGTCTGTTTAAGAGAATCTCAATTTACGAGGAATCCGGTCTTGAAGAGGGGTCATATTTTATTTGCAGAAGCACAAAGTTAGATAATTTTCTTGTTTGTTTAAGACCAAGACAGCTACGCCATTCAACTCATAATATTTGATTTGAAACAATATTCTTTATTTCATGTAACATCACATAGCTTCCTTGAGATGCTTATTGACAAGGACTGTTTTTCGGAAGAAAAGCAATCTATTAATAGCTAAATTTTATCTTGCTTTTGAATTAATGTATTATGTATTAAGTGCCTTTACCTTCTTTAAGAGATCATGGTGGTATTTGGTTAGTTTAATGTGTCTTTTTTTTTTAGTAATCCTGGTCACCTTGCTAACTCAAGCATAGGTGCAGGTTCTGAAATTTGGATAATTCTGTGGTGTTTTTTGAGTCAAGTGTTTGCCTTTAAACAAATGACAAAATCATCGCTTCAGATATGGTCTTAGATACTTTTGAGGCTGTTAATTTTTGTCGATTGAAGCTTGTGTAAAATCTCCTGTTAAAGAGTATAAAAGTTACGAGCAATGTTTCTCTGTTTCAAGAAAAAATTGCAAGATTTTTTTTGTTGATATACTATTGAAATACTTACCAAGGCATCGAAATTCTTCAGGATAATGGCAGCTTTAATTATCTTGGAGCTGAAACTTAATTTGTGTACTTGATTTTAAATTTACTATTTAAAGCCTATCTGTGATAACTCCTAGGACTACTTGTCCTTTGTTTGCTGCCTTGAACATACATATGTAATTATGCATCTTTGCACTTGTGACTATTGAGTTGTAAGAATTTTAAGCTTTTGCAGTAACTGTGCTTTTTTAATTCTTGTTTTTTTGGGGGGGTTTTGGCGTGCATACTTAAGACTGTATTGTAGAGTTGTACTATACTTACTACATGTATTATAAACATTTTTTATATGAATATATGTATATATAAACTGCAACTTGATATTTTTTGTACTTTTTGTATTTAGATCTCTGATATTCAATTGAAGAAGGTTTTGTGTTGTAGCACGGACAGAAATTTTTTTGGCACTGTTTGGCTATGTCACCATGTTGTAAGCTATTGTTTTAGAGTAGAAACTATGATATACACTATACAAATCTGTTTAATTTTATGCAGATGAATAAATGTGCCTTTTTATGAAGTGTGTTCTACGGATATCTGGCTACTAGTTCCTCAAATTTAAGTTGTTTGAGCTCTATTTTACCTGCTCCAGTACCTGACTTAGAGATCCTTTTGTATGATGAGGAATTAAATGCCTTCACTTACAGGAGTTTGACAAGATAAGCTCCAATTCCTTAATTGCAATAAGAACTTCAAGAAACTTTTTTGTCGCCTTGGAACTACAAGATGCCTGTTTTTTTATTATTAGTAAAAGCATGGGATTATTCCCAAATGCTCTAAACTTAAATTTTATGGCAGTTTTTTTTCCTCTTGGAGGAAAAATATTTTGTTTTTCAGTCATTGATTTTAAAAATCTAATGGCTTTTTTATGGGACAAAATTGTCAATAGTATTGTTATACCTCAAGGGAAAGACAGCTTTGTAATTTAAGATTTAAGGCATAGTTTAGGATTTCAGTTGGATTTTATTTCAAATAAATGTTTAGTTTTATTGCTATGATTTGAAAAAAAAGTAGGTTTGTGTCTCAATGAAAGAAACATTGCCTTCTCTTATTATGAAAATAATGTTTTTGACACTTCGTCCTAGCTGAGTCTGAAAAATGGTGTGATCTTTAGTGTCTTTAAAACCTTAAAGGTTTGACTCAAGATTTGTCTTTATCCCAGGACATTTGGTTTGAAATTATTAGAAAAAGGCTATTTTTACAAAGGAGGATTTTTTTTTTAATTCAAAAAGGATTTTGACTCAAAGCTAGTATTGTTCTCATGCATGTTGTCGATGATTGCCTGAAGCATACAGGAAATTTAAGCTGTCTTCTCTCTCTTATTTTTCCCATGCTTTTTTGTGTAAGTTATCTTCCAAATTAATTGTCATTTTTCAGCACTTAGAGAAATCATAAATACAGTAGCAGATAAAATTAGTCCAGAAATTCATACTTATAGGTATCGTACAACTCCTATATTTATTTAAAAGTTTTTCTGTTGGAAAGAAAAAGAAAAACGAAGATTGCTTGGTATAAGTTTCAATTTTCTTTTAATTGGAGAGGTTATGGCACTCTGTACATAAATACCAAGATTCACTTAAATTTTTCTAGAGGTGCATAATTTCAAGTGCAGGTAGAGGTTACTTAATCTTGGCCTTGCCATGACTTTCATGCAGGTGAAATAAACCTGTCAAAATCCTGCCTCTGTTTTTTGGAAAGTTGTAAATTGTGTAAAAAACAAAAATTACCAACCAGTTCAAAAGTCTTCAGTCTGCAAAGGCGTTGGTCAAAATCAACTAATTTGTTTTGTAAATACTATGTTAACATATTTATATGTGTATATACTGAGATCATTCTTTATGCATGATGTCATCTTTAACTTGAAGTTAAAAGGCAGTGTCATCCATTATCTTAGAATGGTGGCAATGTTGGTGTTTTGTTTTGCTTTTGTTTGTCTTATCAAATTCAAAATATAAGGTCTGTTAAGTTTTCAAATGAGCCTGTTTTGTTTTGTTTTTTTTCTTGGCAGGATAGATTTTTTTGTTCGTTTTTTTTTACACCCCTCATAGGTATTGAACTGATTGCTTCAAGACAGAGACTCAATATAAACACTTAAATTGCATAAAAAATTAACCTTTTCCTCCCAAATTGAAACTTTTGGGAATTAAGTCTTAAGAAGCACTGGTAATCTTTAGGCTGTGTTTGTTTGATTACAGCAAAACTTCAGAACGATTTGTAATCATTTGTAAAGCTAATTAAAAAAGAAGTAATGCATGCCTGTAGTCGTTATGTGTGAAGAGTGAAATGATTAGTTCCTTTCAAAGCTGATTGCTACGCATGAAAAGTAAAAATGTCTTTGTATTTGTGCATCCTTCTTTGATCAATTTTTCTTCAACTTCAAGTTCAAGAAATTTAAGAATCTGATATATATATATATATATATATATGTCTCGTGTCTAGGGGGAAATTAGTCGGAAGTTGGAATTTTTCTTTTTTTTTTTTTTTGAGAAAACTCCATTTAAAGATCTATTTTATTGATGTTTGTAGGTGTAGAAAAATATCTTGTTTAAAACAGCCTGGCCATAGGGGATGGAACTTTCCAAGGTCCGGGTCAACCACCCTGGACTCAAGACATATAGTGTATTCATTTTCACTCAATAGGAGTTATTATCATGTGTGCTAATAGTATTTAGTATCTTTATTACTGGCCTGCCAATATATATATCTTTTTTTTAAATATGTATATGTATAAATGTAATTTGAGAAGCTCTCCTGTTTTCTCTCCACCCTCTTACTCTTCACTCTTCTCTGTTTCCTTTTTTTCTCAGTTCTTCTTTCTCTTCATATCTGTCTCTCACTCTCCCCCTACCTCTCCCATGCCCTCCCCTCTATCTTTCTTTTACTATCAATCATCTGTATTTTCCTCTTTTTTTTTGCCATTCCCTGTTGATCATCATTCAGGATTATTTCTTGTATGTTTTAGATGCAACCCAAGAGCGAAAGCAAAAAAAAAAAAAAATAAAGCTATGTATAACTATTTTGAGCGTGGTGTTTTTTCTTTACTTCGTTGAATATATATTGACTCTGTATAAGACCAAAAAAAATGTTTTTCGCGGAAACTAAATATTTGGAAATATTATAATTTTTGCAAACAGGTGCTGTAGCTCTGGCTAAGTCCAAACATTTTACATTGCTTTACACTGAGGAATATTCCTATACACTTAAATAAACAAGCTGAAACTAAAGATGAGATAGTGAATTTTTTTTTTAGTAAAAAAATAATAAAATGGTCCCAGCTTGTGAGGTCATTGTGGATTTTCGGAAATTGATTTTTTGTATTTTCAGACAAATAGTCTTCTATTGCATATGATTATAATATAGAAGTACAGTCAAGTTTGGGTCTTGTAAACTGCATACGAGCAAAATTTAACTATGAATTGTCCAAAACTTGCATTAGCAGTACACATAAAAGAAAGAGAGCATTGGTAAAGTGAATATACATGTAATTTGAATTAAGCACTCCTCATGTTTGAATTAAGAGTATTTCAAATTGGTGTTAGTGGGTACTATAATTAGACACCTAGAATTTCTTTCTAAATTCTATGTGCCTTAACATAGACAGTTTGTAAGAAGAAAAACAACTTTTTTGTTTTAGGAATGTTCAGTGATCCTCTTTGTTTGGTGTAAAAGCTAAGCAGTACTGAGATGTGAGATGCTGACCAATACAAGTAATTCCTGACAAGCTTTACCTTCTGATAGGAGAAAAATGTTATGCTTAACATGTTCATTGATAGCATTATTTATGTTTCACAAGCCATTGCAAATTGGTCACATGTTGTAATTTTTACAATTACAAGGCTTTGATATTTTGAGAAATGGATGAAATGATTAAAGCTTTGTAAGAAGGTATTAAAACTATTTTTAAAAGTTCAAAATATAGGGATAGAGAAGAAAAAAAATCTACTTTTGAAAGATGTTAAATCCTATAGAAAAATTTCTGACTTCTGAGTCATTTATACTGGTCGAGAGATATAATAATAATAATAATAATAATAATAATATAATACATTAATAATAATAATAATAAGAAGA
>BMAT01009762.1:56576-68919 GCA_019649035.1 Elysia marginata | reverse complement strand
GGAAAAGGGGGGTTTATATGAGGGTATGGAGGAAGGAAAGGGGAAAGAGCATTGCTTAATAGAAAAAGAAATTGCCGCTAGAGCATTGCACCTCACTTGCCTCTCGACCTATTATACCGCGTAACTACTTAATTATGCGCTAGCCAGTGACTATAGTTGCTTTAGTTGATAAGAAAAAGTATGAGGGGCAGACCGGTGCAATTAAAGGACAGAGTTTAAGACTCAAAGATAGAGAATTTGAGAGAAAGGGAAAGGGACAATAGATGGAAAGACGGGAGGGAGAGAGTGGTTGTCGTTTAATTAAAATGCATAAGAAGCACGAGTTGATTAACTTGTACCAAACTAAACCGCTAGTAGTTTCTAACGTCAATTAATAATGAAAGACAGCTCATTGCTTAAATACACTGTTCAACTTTACAGAAGGTTTAAAAAAGATAAGATCTATAGAATTCAGTTGTCAGCCACGGTTTAAAAGTCTCCAACTTGTGTAATATTTGTTTCATGCATTTCTATGTTTTCTTAAAATCATCCTGCTGAAATAAAAAAAAAAACAAAAAAAAAACAATAAATAACGCACCAAAGCAATGTTGTAATTATCTAATGAAAATTGTTGGGTCAATGGAATTTAAAACAAGGACTCAATGCAGTCAGATAATGAGAAAAATAATGTTGCTACTGATGCACTAAAGCAAGGAAAACGCACTCATTGTGGCTCTAATGATAAATATTTATATTAGTTAGATTCTACGCCATTCTTCTGTTGGCTGGCTTGTCTGGGATTTTAAAAACTGCTAGTAATGTATATTTTATTTTGTAATACGATCAACGTTCTTCACCATTAGGGGTTTAATGTTACCTAAAAGACTTATTTTTCCCTTTTTTCAGGAGGGGGGTAGGGTGAAGAGCAGTGAGACTATTTTTTAAAATTTTTTCAGAATACACCAAGATTCTAAAATATTGTGGATGTATTACTTTTTGGAGCCACAATCTTCTACTATATTCTTGTCATTAAACCAATTTGTCTAGATATTTGTAGGGATGTAGGTATGCATGTGACCATCGTTATGTCTATCTATCTATCCCTCTAGCTAGCTCTATTGATAACAACTTATAATTATGAAACAGTAACCTTACAACAAATTTGTTTCGAGCTTGTTGCTCTCTTCAGCTGTTAATTTTTCGACAAGTATGGTCGGCCCATTCCAAGACAGTCTTTTTCATTTTTGATGCTACTCATCTCTTTCTTATTTACTCATTCAACCCAAATTCTTTCCTTGGAATTTGAGCTCCTTTGAGATTTTTTCTTTGGTCATCTAAAACAGCACCACCCACACCATTTACATTTATTCTAATTCCTTTTATACTCTTTTTTTTCTACTTTTTACATATCCACTGTGCTTATTTTCCATTTCAAATTCCTCCTCCGGCTCCTCCAACTTTCAACGCCTCTCCGACTCAATATTTCAGACAAGAAGAGATGGGAACACTGGAAACAAAACGGCCTGAATGGTTTTAAATTTTAATTTAAAAACAAAAATCAAAAGAAAAAAGTTCTGCTAAGTTAATGTATGACTGACTGAATGGTACATTTTTATGAGACCTCCAACAGTATGTACATGATCAGCAATACAACTAACTTAAAAGCGTAGGCTTGCATGTCTGTGTTATCAAATGGCTATGTATAAAGATAATAAAGATGAACACAACATTAAAAAAATGTATGTGATACATAGTGGAGCTTTGCAAACATGTTACAAGGTATATTGAAAATTAAAAATTATTCTTCATGTGGGATTTCACAACTTCTTATAAACATGTATTACAGAACATAAACGAGAAGTACAAACATTGTCTCTCTCTCACTCCCCCCCCCCTTCCCATATACGGACCTATGACTTTAAATCAATAAAGCTGTTAGAAATTTACAGTTCCCTCACTCACTCACTCCCTCACTCTCTGTCTGTATATCTGTTCTTCTGACTGTCTGTCTGTGTGTGTTTCTCTCTCTTCCTCTCTCTCTCTCTCTCTCTCTCTCTCTCTCTCTCTCTCTTTCTACAGCATCTATTCCTCTCCAGCTTGCTAATCTGGCATACGAAAATTGTAATTCTGTGCAAAAAGGAAGATCACATGGAATATACAGAGCAGTCAGTGTTATAATCGAAGATGGATAATTTAATTGATAAATCACAGGGATCAAAACCCGACGCTATATTTTTTACTTATATCTACGTTACAATTTTGGATATTTAACAACTTGGATAAAACCAACCTCTTCCGCCTTCCTTTTCGAAAACCGCGCATGTTTTGTGTGACACGATAGGAAAATATTTTGCACAGCTAAAAAAAGACGCTCTTAGATAACTTTATGATACACAATTCCGCACCTATCTATATAAATAAGTTCTGGTGTCGTTCTGTGTGTCTGTCTGTGTAGTAGAGATTTACGAATCAAAGACAATATGCAGAGGTCTGAAAAATCTCTTTAAGGTGTACTTGTCTCTATATTCGTTTCTATTTTCCTCACAAAGGTTAGACAAAGACGATCTTTCAAATGCAAAGGTTTCAAGATTGTACTGCATTTGAGTCATAAATGATGTCTCTTGAAAAAGACTGAAACGTGAAGGTGTGTAGTTTACACAATCTAAAACTGACATAGAAAAGGCCTTTAAAAGCTTTTTAGCGTATGAGTTTCTACATTCGACTCTATATACCTAAAAGGTTGAAAAATGATGATTTAAATGTAAAGGTTTCAAGATTGCACTGCACTTAAGTCATAGTTGATTTCTTTTAAAGAAGACTGGAACGGGCAGGTGTGTAGTGTACAGTGTCCCCAACTTACATGCAAAAAACCTTTACAATCTTTCAAGTGTACTGTGATCTACATTCGACTGTATTTACCCAACAAAGGTTAACCAATGACGATTTTTTAAATCAAAAGGTTTCAACATTTCCTGCATTTAAGTCTAGTTGATGTGCCTTAAAGATGACTAAACCTTTCAGGTGTGTAGTGTACACTATATCTAACTCACCTACAAAAAGCCTTTACAATCTTTTTAGTGCATTAGTTTCTACATTTGACTCTATTTACCTAACAATGTTTAAAAATGAGAATGCTTTACGGGAAATGTTTTAAGATTGTACTGCACTTAAGTAAAAATTGATGCCTTTGGAAGATGATTGGAACGTGCAGGTATGTAGTGGAGAGTGTTCCCAACTTACATGCAAAAAAGCTTTACAATCGTTCAGGTGTACTGGTGTCTACATTCGACTGTATTTACCTAACAAAGGTTAAAAATGGAAATACTATAAATGTAAAGGTTTTAAGATTGTATTGCACTTAAGTCACATTTGATGTCTTTTAAAGATGACTAAAACTTGCAAGTGTGTAGCAAACATTATTTCTACCTCACTTGCCTAAGGCCTTTACAATCTTTTTGATGTATTAGTTCTTATATTTAACTCCATTAACCTAACAAAGAGTGAAAATGACGATCCTTTAAAGGTAAATATTTTAAGATTGTACTGCACGTAAGTCACAGTTGACGCCTTTGGAAGATGATTGGAACAGGTAGGTGTGTAAGGTAAATTGTACCCAACTTACGTGCAAAAAACCTTTACAATATTTCAAGTGCACTGGTGTCTACATTCGACTGTATTTACCTAACAAAGGTTAGACAATGACAGTCTAATATACAAAGGTTTTAAAATTGTACTGCGTTTAAGTTAAAGTTGATGTTTCTTGAAGATGACTGAAACTTGCAGGTGTGTAGTGTACACTATCTCTAACTCACCTACATAGAACCTTTACAATCTTTCAAGTGAACTGGTATCTACATTTGACTGTATTTACTTTAAAAAGGTTGAAAAAAATTTGAATACTCTAAATATAAAGGGTGTAAGATTGTACTGCACTTAAGTCACAGCTGATGTCTTTTGAAGATGATTAGAATTTGCAAGTGTGTAGTGTACCATATTCCCAACTTACATGCATAAAAGCTTTACAATCTTTAAAGAGTAATGGTGTCTACATTCGACTGTATTTACCTCGCAAAGGTTAGACAATGACGATCATTGAAATGTAAAGATTTCAAGATTGTACTGCATTTAAGTCAAAGTTGATTTCTCTTGAAGATGAATGAAACTTGCAGGTGTGTAGTGTACATCATCTCTAATTCACCTACAAAAAGACTTTACAATCTTTTTAGTGTATTAGTCTCTATATTTACTCTATTAATAAAACGCATCGCGTAAAATGAGGATACATAAAATGTAAAGGTTTCAAGGTTGTTCTCTACTAAGGTAACACTTGATGTCTTTTGAAGATGATTGCGACGTGCAGGTCCTCAACTTAAATGCAAAAATAACTTTACAATCTGTCTTTCGTACTCGTATCTTCATTCGACTGTATTTATTTCACAAAGGAGGATACTTTAAATTAAAGGTTTCAAGATTGTACTGCCTTTAAGTCAGAATTGATGTCTCTTGAAGATGAATGAAACCTGCTGATGTGTAGTGTACATCAACTGTAACTTACCTACAAACGAATTTTTCAATCTTTTTAGTGTAGAAGTTTCTATATTTGACTATATTAACCCAAAAAAGAGTGAAAAATGAGGATATTATAAATGTAAAGGTTTTACGAATGTACTGCACTTAAGTCACAGTTGATGTCTTTTGAAGATGATTGGAACGTGCAGGTGTTTACTGTGCGGTGTCCCCACCAACTTACATGCAAAAAAGCTGTACAATCTGTCAAGTCTACTGGTGTCTACATTTAACTGTATTTACCTTACAAAGGTTGAAAAATGCGGATACTAAAAAAGTAAAAGTTTTAAGATCGTACTGCACTTAATTCAGATGTGATGTCTTTTGAAGATGAATGGAACGTACAGGGTTGTAATATGTGTTGTCTCCAATATAAATTTAAAAAAGCTTTAAAATCCTTTAAGTGTACTAGTGTCTACACTCGATAGTATTTACCTAACAACGGTTGAAACATGATGATACTATTAAGGTAAAGGCTTTAAGATTGTACTGCACTTAAGTCTTTAGAAGATCACTGAAACTTGCAGGTGTGTAGTGAACAATATCTCTAACTATCCCACAAAAGGCCTTTACAATCTTTTTGGTGTATGAATTTCTATATTTGACTCTTTCAAACTAACAAAGAGTGAAAAATGAGCATACTTTGAATGTAAATGTTTTAAGATTGTAGAGCACTTAAGTCACAGTTAATGTCTTTTATAAATGATTGGAACATGCAGGTGTGTAGTGTACGGTGCCCCAACTTACATGCAAAAAAGGTTTAGAATCTTACAAGTGTACTGATGTCTACATTCGACTGTATTTACCTAACGTAGGCTGAAACAAGCAGATGCTATAAATGTAAAGGTTTTAAGATTGTACTGCCTTTAAGTCACAGTTGATGACTTTTAAAGATGACTGAAACTTGCAGGTGTGTAGGTAACATTATTTCTAACTCACCTTCATAAGGACTTTACAATCTTTTTGGTATGTTAATTGCAATATTTGAGTCTATTAACCTAACAAAGAGTGAAAAATGAGTATACTTTAAATGTAAATGCTTTAAATTGTACTGCCTTTAAGTCACTGTTGATATTTTTTTCAAATGATTGGAACATGCAGGTGTGTACTTAACGGTGTCCCAAACTTAAATGCATGCAAAAAAGGTTTACAATGATTTAATTGTACTAATCTCTACATTCGACTATATTGACCTAATAAAGGTTAAAAACAGGGTATACTTTAAATGTAAAGGTTTCAAGACTCTACTGCACTTAAGTCACAGTTGATGTCTTTTGAAGTGACATAAACCTATAGGTGTGTAGTGAACACCATCTCTGACCCAACTACAAAAGGTTTTTACAATTTTTTGGTGTGTTAGTTTCTTTATTAGATTCTTTTAACTAACAAAGAGTTAAATATGAGGATACGGTATATGTAAATGTTTTAAATTTTACTGCACTTATGTCACAGTTGATGTGTTTTGTAAATAATTGGAACGCACAAGTGTGCAGTGTGTAGAATCCCCAATTTACATCCAAAAAAGCTTTCTAATTTTTTAAGTTTACTGGTGTTTAGGTTTGAGTGTATTTACTAAAAAAAGTAAAAAAAAAATGCGGAAAATATAAATGTGAGAGTATATTAGGATTGTACTGCACTTAAGTCACTATTGATGTCTTTTGAAGATGATTGGAAGGTGCAGACTGTATTTACCTAACAAAGGTTTAAAACAGGGTATACTTTAAATGTAAAGGTTTTAAGATTGTACTGCACTTAAGTCACAGCTTATCTCTTTTGAAGATGACATAAACTTGCAGGTGTGTAGTGAACATCATCTCTGACTCACCTACAAAAGGCCTCTACAATGATTTTGGTGTGTCAGTTTCTATCTTTGACTCTATTAACCCAGGAAAGAGTGAAAAACGAGAATACCTAAAATGTAAATGTTTTCAAATTGTACTGCATTAAGTCACACATTGTTGTTATTTGTTATTGATTAGACATGCATATGTGTAGTGTTCGGTTTCGCCAACTTACATGCTAAAAAGGTTTACAATCTTTAAAGTGCACTGATGTCTACATTCGACTGTATTTACTTAACATAGGTTGAAAAAGGGTGTATTATAAATGTAAAGGTTCTAAGATTGTACCGCACTTAAGTCAGAGTTGATGTCTTTTGTAAATGGTTAGAAAATGCAGGTGTGTAGTGTACGGTATCCCCAACTTACATGCCAAAATTGTTTACAATCTTTCAAAATTACTAATGTCTACAATCGACTGTATTTAGTTAACTAAGGTTGAAAAAAGAGGATACTACAAAAAAAAGGTTTTAGGATTTTACTGCACTAAAGTCACATTTGATGTCTTTTTAAGATGACAAAAACTTGCAAGTGTGTACTAAACACCATCTCTAACTCACCTACAGAGAGCCTCTACAATCTTTTTGATGTGTTGGTTTCTATACTTGACTCTATTAACCAAAAAAAAAGTGAAATTTGAGGATACTACAATTATATATATTTTAAAATTGTACTGCACTTAAGTTATAGTTGATGTCTTTTGTGAATGATTGGAACATGCAGGTGTGTAGTGTACTGTGTCCCCAACTTACATGCAAAAAAGGTTTACAATCTTTCAAGATAACTAATGTCTACAATCGACTGTATTGAGTTAACATAGTTTAGAAAAAAGCAATATTATAAATGTAAAGGTTTTAAGATTGTATTGCACTTAAGTCACAGTTGATGTCTTTTGAAGATGACATAAACTTGCAGGTGTTTAGTGAACACAATCTCTGAGTCACCTACAAAAGGCCTTTACAATCTTTTTGGTGTGTTAGTTTGATGTCTTTCGTAAACGATTGGAACATGCAGGTGTTCGGTTTCGCCAACTTACATGCAAAAAAGGGTTTACCATTTTTCAAGTGTACTGATGTCTACATTCGACTGTATTTAACTAACAAAGATTCAAAACAGGGTATACCTTAAACGTAAAGGTTTAAAGATTGTACTGCACCCAAGTCACAGTTGATGTTTTTTTTGAAGATGACATAAACTTGCAGGTGTGTAGTGAACACTATCTCTGACTCACTTACAGAAAGCATTTACAATCTTTATGATGCATTAGTTCCTATATTTGACTCTATTAAACTAACAAAAATTGAAAATTGAGGATACTATTTAAGTTTATAATTTAAGATTTTACTGCACTTAAGTCAAAATTGACATCTTTTGAAGATGACATAAACTTGCAAGTGCGTAGTTAATACCATCTGTGACTCACCTACAAAAGGCCTTTACAATCTTTTTGGTGTTATAGTTTCTATTTTTTACTCTATTAGCCTAACAAAGAGTGAAAATTGAGTATATCATAAATGTAAATGTTTCAAAATTATACTGCACTGGAGTCACAGTTAATGTCTTTTATAAATAATTGGAACAAGCAGGTGTGTAGTGTACGGTGTAACCAAATTACACGCACACAAGGTTTACAATCTTTCAAGTGTACTGATGTCTGCAATCGACTGTATTTACCTAACAAATGTTGAAAAAAGGGGATATTATAGATGTAAAGGTTTTAAGATTGTATTGCACTTTAGTCACACTTGATGTCTTTTGAAGATGACATAAACTTGCAGGTGCTTAGTGAGCACCATCTCTGACCCACCTACAAAAGGCCTTTACAATATTTTTGGTGTGTAAGTTTCTCTATTAACCCAAGAAAGACTGAAAAAAGAGGATACTTTACAGTTAACATTTTAAAACTGCAATGCAATGAAATCAGAGTTAATGCCTTTTGTCAATGATTGGAAAACGCAGGTGTGTAGTGTACGGTTTCTCCGACTTACATGCTAAAAAGGTTTACAATACTTAAAGTGTACTGTTTACTTAACATAGGTTGAAAAAAGGGTATATTATAAATGTAAAGATTTTAAGAATGTACCTGACTTGAGTCAGAGTTGATGTCTTTTGTAAATGATTAGAAAATGCAGGTGTGTAGTGTACGGTGTCCCCAACTTACATGCCAAAAACGTTTACAATCTTTCAAGATTACTGATGTTTACAATTGACTGTATTTAGTTAACAAAGGTTGAAAAAAGAGGATACTCCAAAAAAAAGAGGTTTTAGGATTTTACTGCACTAAAGTCAAAGTTGATTTTCTTCGAAGATGATATAAACTTGCAGGTGTGCAGTGAACACTATGTCTGACTCACATACAAAAGGCCCAGACAATCCTTTTGGTGTGTTAGTTTCTATATCTGTCTCCATTAATCTAACAAAGAGTGAAAATTGGGGATACTTTAAAGGTAAATGTTTTCAAGTTGTACTGCACTTAAGTCGGAGTTGATGTTTTTTGTAAAAGATGGGAACATGCAGGTGTATCAGCTTACGGTGTACCCATCTTACATGCAAAAAAAGTTTACAATATTACAAGTGTACAGGTGTCTACATTCGACTGTCTCTACTTAAACAAGGTTAAAAACAGGGTACACCTTTCATTTAAATATTAAAACATTGTACTGCACTTAAGTCTGAGTCGAAGTCTTTTGAAGATGACTGAAACTTGAGCGTGTGTAATGAACACCATGTCTGACTCACCTACAAAAGTCCTTTTAAATCTTTTTGGTGTGTTTGTTTCTATATTTGAGTTTATTAACTTAACAAAGAGTGAAAATTGAGAATACTTAAAACGTAAATGTTTTAAAATAGTACTAAACTTAAGTCACAGTGATGTCTTTTGTAAAAGATCGGAACATGGAGGTATGTAGTGTACGGTGTCCCCAACTTAAATGCTAAAAAGGTTTACAATCTTTCAAGTGTCCTGATGTCTACATTCGATTGTATTTACCAAACATAGATTGAAAAAAGGGGATATTATAAATGTAAAGTTTATAAGATTGTAATGCACTTAAGTCACAGTTGATGCTTTTTGAAGATGACATAAACTTGCAAGCATGTAGTAAACACCATCTCTGACTCACCTACAAAAGGCCGTCACAATCTTTTTGGTGTGTTAGTTTCTATACTTGACTCTATTAACCAAACAAAGAATGAAATTTGAGGATATTTTAAATGTAAATGTTTTAAAATTGTACTGCACTTAAGTCAGAGTTGGTGTTTTTTGTAAATGATGGGAACATGTAGATGTGTAGTGTACGGTGTCCCCAACTTACATTAAAAAAAGGTTTACGATGTTTCAAGTGTATTTATGTTTACATTTGACTGTATTTACGAAGCAAAGGTTAAAAGAGGGAATACTTTTAATGTAAAGGTTTTTGGATTGTCCTGCACTGAAATCACAATTGATGTTTTTTGAATATGACTGAAAGATATACGCTTTTATTTGTAACTATTCCTAACTCACCCAAAAAGGCCTTTACAACCTTTTTGATGTTTTAGTTTCTATATTTAACTTTATAAACCTAACAAAGAGTGAAAAAAGTATACTTTACAAGTAAATCTTTTAAAATTGTACTGCACTTAAATCACAGTTGATGTCTTTTGAAGATGACATAAACTTGCAGGTGTGTAGTGAACGCCATCTCTGGATCACCTGCAACAGGCCTTTACAATCTTTTTGGTGTGTTTGTTTCTATATTTGACTCTATGAACCTAACAAAGAGTGAAAATTGACAATACTATAAACGTAAATAATTTTTAAAATGCACTGCACTTAACTCACGCTTGATGCCTTAATAAATGATTGCAATTGATCGAAACGTGCAGGTGTGTAGTGTACGGTGTCCCCAACTTACATGCAAAATAGGTTTAAAATATTTCAAATGTACTGATGTCTACATACGACTGTTGTTACCTAACAAAGGTTAAAATCAGGGTACATTTTAAATCTAAAGCTTTTGAGATTGTACTGCAATTAAGTAACAGTTGATGTCTTTTAAAGATGACAAAAACCTGCAGGTGCATAGTTAGCACCATTTCTAACTCACCTACAAAAGGTCTTTACAAACTTTCTGATGTGTTAGTTTCTATAATTGACTCCATTAACATAGCAAAGAGTGAAAAAATGATTATACTTTAAATGTAAATTTTTTAAAAACTGTACTGCACTTAAGTCACATTTGTTGTTATTTGTAATTGTTTGGAACATGTAGGTGTGTAGTATACGGTGTCCCGAACTTACATGCAAAAAAGGTTTAATATCTTTCAAGTGTACTGATGCCTACATTCGACTGTATTTACCTAACAAAGATTAAAAACAGGGTATACCTTAAGTGTAAAGGTTTTAAGATTATACTTCACCTAAATCAGAGTTAATGTTATTTGAAGATGACAAAAACTTGCAGCTGTGTGGATAACACCATCTCTGACTCACCTACAAAAGCCCTTTACAATCGTTTAGGTGTGTTAGTTTCTATATTTGTCTCTATTAATCTAACAAACAGTGAAAATTGAGGATACCGTGAAGGTAAATGTTTTGAAGTTGTACTGCACTTAAGTCACTGTTGATGTCTTTTGTAAATATCTGGAACATGCAGGTGTGTAGCGCACGTTTCCCCAACTTACATGCAAAAAAGGTTTAAAATCTTACAAGTGTACTCGTGTCTACATTCGACTGTCTCTACTTAAAGAAGTTTAAAAACAGGGTATACTAGAAATGTAAATGTTTTAAGATTGTACTGCACTTAAGTCACAGTTGATGTCTTTTGAAGATGACGTAAACTTGCAGGTATGTAGTGAACACCATCTCTGGCTCACCTGCAACAGGCCTTTAAAATCTTTTTCGTGTGTTTGTTTCTATATTTGACTTTATTAACCTAACAAAGAGTGAAAATGGACGATACTATAAACGTAAATAATTGTTAAATTGTACTGCATTTGAGTCACTCTTGATGTTTTTTTTTTGTAAATGATTGCCACATGCAGGTGTGTAGTGTACGGTGTCCCCAACTTACATGCAAAAATGGTTTACAATCTTTCAAATGTACTGATGCCTACATACGACTGTTGTTACCTAACAAAGGTTAAAATCAGGGTATATTTTAAATCCAAAGCTTTTGAGATTGTACTGCACTTAAGTCACAGTTGATGTCTTTTGAAGATGACAAAAACTTGCAGGCCATTAGCATAGCAAAGAGCACAAAATGAGTGTACGTTAAATGTAAATTTTTTAAAACTGTACTGCACTTAAGTCACATTTGTTGTTATTTGTAATTGATTGGAACATGCAGGTGTGTAGTATACGGTGTCCCCAACTTACATTCAAAAAAGATTTAGAATCTTTCAAGTGTACTAATGTCTACATTGGGCTGTATTTACCTAACAAAAATTAAAAACAGGGTACACTTCAAGTGTAAAGGTTTTAAGATTATACTGCACCTAAATCAGGGTTAATGTTTTTTGAAGATGGCAAAAACCTGCAGGTGTGTAGTGAACACCATCTCGTATTTACCTACAAAAGGCCTTTACAATCTTTTAAGTGTTTCTTTCTGTATTTGACTCCATTAAACTTACAAAACGTGAAAATTGAGGACACTATAAACGTATTTTTTTTAAAATTGTACTGCACTTAGGTCACAGTTGATGTCTTTTGTAAATGACTGTAACATGCAGGTGTGTAGTGTACGGTGTCCCCAACTTACATGCAAAAATGGTTTACAATTTTTCAAATGTACTGATGCCTACATACGACTGTTGTTACCTAACACAGGTTAAAAACAGGGTATACTTTAAATGTAAAGGTTTTAAGATTGTATTGCACTTAAGTCAGAGTCGAAGACTTTTGAAGATGACTGAGACTTGCAGGTGTGTAATTAGCACCATGTCTGACTCACCTACAAAAGGCCTTTACAATCGTTTTG